>VWZP01003094.1:6348-16959 GCA_013396995.1 Dicaeum eximium
AACTAAGATTTATTCCCAAATATTGCTTTTTAAGGCTTTTCCTCTACTCCTCCCAATCTTTTTTTTTCAGCCTCTTGATTTTTAATTTAATTTTTTTGGCTTTTAAAAATAAACTTCTAAAAAAGCCCAAGAACTTGAAGAGCAGTAGTTGAACTTGTAATACATTCAAATATTTAATCAGGGTCAATATTTAAAAGTAATATTTAAAAGTAAAGGGATAATATTTCAAAGTAATTTTTTTAAATCCCAATTTTTGCTGTCCCAAATAAATTATTTCATGCCAGGTGTTTGTTCTGGTGCTGTCCTATAGGCCCTCAGCAGAGATGTTAAAATAAAACAAAATAAAACCAAATAGTGACTTTTCAGCTAAACCCGGGTTTCTCAGAGAGGCTAAAAATCCAAGGAGTTTTAAAATCCTTTTTTGGGATGTGACAGCATCTCCATAGAACAATTTCTGCAGGGTTTTTCTCTTTTTCTGAATTAATTTTCTTCTTAAAATCCAGTGATATTAGAATTAAAAATTAAATATTTCCAGATAATTCTTAATTTCTTTTTACAGAGAAATCTTGCTGCACTTGGTGCCTGTTTCCTGAATTTTCCTCCTTGTTTTTGATCATTCTTGATTTCTTTTTTACAGAAAAATCTTGCTGCATTTTTGGGGATTCTTTCCTTAATTTTCGTATTAGAATATTAGACATGAAAAATTAAACACTTCAAAATAATTCTTAATTTATTTTTTCCAGAAAAATCTTGCTGCATTTGGGGATTCTTTCCCTGATTTTCATATTAGAATATTAGACATTAAAAATTAAATATTTCCAGATAATTCTTAATTTTTTACAGAAAAATCTCGCTGCTGCTCTCTGCTTACGTTTTCTGTGTTATTTTTCTTCCTCAAATCAAGCGAATTTTAGAATTAAAAATTAAATATTTCCAGATAATCCTTAATTTCTCTTCCCAGAAAAACCTTGCTGCGCTTTCCTTGAATTTTCCTCATTTTTGAGTCGTTTTTTCTCCTTCTCTTCCAACGGAATAACCTCGTTATCGTTTCCATCGCTAATATCAAATTTTTAAATAATTCCAGCGCCATTCTGGGCTGAATCCTGGATCCTCCCGCGGATTTCGTGATCCAAGGAGGTAAAAATAACGAGTGGGATTCTTTTCCCCCCTCCCCTTCCCATATGCCTGTCAATCAAAATGATAAAGATATTTCTGACTCGGTGTAATTAGCGCTAATTGCGTGTTCCAATGATTACACGTATGAACGCTAATTACATAATTGCAGACAATTATGCTAATTAGGTAAATACATCGTTAAGGAGAAGGCGCTGGCAAAATCCAGGGGATTTGCGCCAGAGCCAAAGAAAGTGGAATTACAATAGAAGGGGAATAATCCTGGAAGTCTGGGAAACCCAGGAGACATTCCCGTGTGTGGAACTGGAGTGGTTTGGGTTGGAATGGTGGTGGGAAAAGCCTTCAGCTCCTGTGGAATCATGGAATGGTTTGGGTTGGAATGGTGGTGTTGGGAAAAGCCTTCAACTCCTGTGGAATCCTGGGATGGTTTAGCTGGGAAGAGCCTGCAGCTGCTGTGGAATCATGAAATGGTTTGGGTTGGAATAATTACAATAGAAGAGGAATAATCCTGGAAGTTTGGGAAACCCAGGAGACGTTCCCGTGGGTGGAACTGGAATGGTTTGGATTGGAATGGTGGTGTTGGGAAGAGCCTTAGAGTGCCGTGGAATCTTGGAATGGTTTAGCTGGGAACACCCTTCAGCTTCTAGGGAATCATGGAATGGTTTGGGTTGGAATGGTGTAGCTGGGAAGAGCCTTCAGCTGCTGTGGAATCATGGAATTGGATGGTTCCCAACAACACCATTCCATGAGTGGTTTGGGTTGCAGTGGTGGTGTTGGGAAGAGCCTTCAAGGGCTATGGAATCTTGAAGTGTTTGGGGTTGGAATGGTGTTGTGTGCTGTGGGAAAAAATCCAGGGAATTTGTACCAGAGCCAAAGAAAGTGGAATTACAATAAAAGAGAAAATTCCTTCAAGTCTGGAAAATCCGGGAGCCATTCCCATGTAGGGAATTTGAATGGTTTGGATTGGAATGGTGTAGTTGGGAAGAGCCTTTGAGTGCTATGGAATGTTGGAATGGTTTGGGTTGGAATGGTGTTGTTGGGAAGAGGCTTTAAGTGCTATGGAGTCATGGAATGGATGGGTTGTTTTCCCAGCAACTCCATTCCATGAATGGATGGGCTGGAATGGTGTCACTGGGAAAAGCCTTTAAGTGCTGTGGAATCTTGGAATGATTTGGGTGGGAATGGTGTTGTTGGGAAGAGTCTTCAGCTGTTGTGGGATCTTGGAATGGTTTGAGTTGGAAGAACTTCAAATCGCACCCAGTGCCCCCCCAGCCATGGCAGGGACACCTCCCACTGTCCCAGGCTGCTCCAACCTGGCCTTGGGCACTGCCAGGGATCCAGGGGCAGCCACAGCTGCTCTGGGAATTCCAGCCCAGCCAGGAATTCCCAATTCCCAATATCCCACCTATCCCTGCCTTCTGGCAGTGGGAGCCATTCCCTGTGTCCTGTCCCTCAGGCAGTTACTGGTTAGTGGCTCTCCCCTTTTCCCTGTGCTGTTTTATCCACTTTTAAACATTCCCTGATTTTTACCTCTCTTCCCTTCCTTTTGGCAATTCCCATTCTTGCTTCCCGTTGTGCTCATTCCCTTAACCCTGCCTTTCCAAACCCTTAATCCCCGCCCTTAATCCTGGTTTTATTCCTAGCTGCAAGCTGATCCAGGCTTTATTTTTTTTTTCTTTCCTTTACACCTCCTTGCAATTCTCCCGAAATGTGGGAAGCGTTCCCAGACTCCGTTCCTTGGCACTCGTGGGAGTCATTGGAAGGTGTGCCAGGAGCGCTCCACAAGACATGAATGATGCTATTTGGGATCACCGGAGTTCGCCGAGTTTTTCTTCCACTGGGATTGGAAATGAGCTGGAATCTCAGCCAGTGGGATGCCAACACCTTTCCAATTCCTTTTCCCAGCACAAAGGAATTGCTGGGATCTTTTTAAGCCATGCCAGGTTCAGGGAAGGAGAGATTTGAGCCTTTTCCAGTGTTTTTTAACATTGTTCAAGGCGTTTTCCTGCCTGGAGGAGACTTTGCCAGTTTATCCTCTGGAAAAAAGGGAAAATCGGTGCTCACAGAGCAAAAAATGTGGAAACATTGAGTCAAAATCTTTGGAATTTCCATCCTGACTGATCCCACACTTTCCTTGTCCTGTCTCCAACACCTGGAATGTGCAGGCAGGATGTGCCCAGGCCGATATTTTGGAATTGCCTGATGGAAAAGTTGCATCCAATGACTGGGATAAGAAGGTATGGATGGATTAAATTCCCCCCAAGGAACAATCTCCTTTTTGGAATGTGTTTGGATCCCAGAATTTTGTGTCCTCACATTTTTTAATACTTTGTGACCATCAGGAACTCGTCATTTGAAAGGAAAAAGGGATGTTTTTAGGAAAAATCCCAAAGAAACAACCCTTGTTCAGCCAGTTACTCTGATTCCTGATTTTCTAAAGAACATTTGATGTGGAATATCTGATTTTTTTAAGGAATCAGGGAGTTTTTGCAGGATCTGTGCCTCCTTCTCAGCAGCTGCTGCTCCTGCCTGGCCTTTGCTGTCGATGCCTTTCCTTCCAAGCTGGGCTGCCAAATCCCTCTTATCGAGATTCTCACCCTTTTCCCGTTTTTCCCTGCTCCCCCTCCCCAGTTCTCTCACTTTTCCAGGAAAATCAAACGTCAGCTCCTTTCTTTGTCACCACAGCTGAACCCGGTGGCGGCTCAGGCTCTCATTTTGGGATCAACGAGAGAACTGGGAGGAATTGGGATCCTATTGGAGGAAAATACGGCACAGCTGATTGGGATCACTGGGAGATTTAGGGTTTGGATTACAGGGAGATTTAGGGTTTGGATCTTTGAGATTGAGGTTTGGATCTTTGAGATTTAGGGTTTGGATCACAGGGAGGTTTAGGGTTTAGACCACTGGGAGATTCAGGATTTGGATCTTTGAGATTTAGGGTTTAGACCACTGGGAGATTCAGGATTTGGATCTTTGAGATTTAGGGTTTGGATCACAGGGAAATTTAGGGTTTGAATCTTTGAGATTTAGGGTTTGGATCACAGGGAGATTTAGGATTTGGATCTTTGAGATTTAGGGTTTGGATCACTGGGAGATTTAGGATTTGGATCTTTGAGGTTTAGGGTTTGGATCACAGGGAGATTTAGGATTTGGATCAAAGGGAGATTTAGGGTTTAGATCAAAGGGAGATTTAGGGTTTAGATCAAAGGGAGATTTAAGGTTTAGATCACTGGGAGATTTAACATTTGGATCTTTGAGATTTAGGGTTTGGATCACAGGGAGATTTAAGGTTAGGATCTTTGAGATTTAGGGTTAGATCACTGGGAGATTAAAGGTTTGGATCACTGGGAAACTTAGGGTTTGGTTCACTGATATTTAGGGTTTGGATTACTGACAAATTTAGGGTTTAGATCACTGAGATTCGGGATTTAGTTCAGAAAAATTCCTGGAAATGGGGGTGGGGCTCATATCCAGTCTTGCAGGGATATTCTGGAAATACCAACAAGCTCTGATGTGAACATAAACTGGGATTCATCAACTCCCAATTTCCAGGGATTTTTCCTGGAGTTTCTTCCTCTGCCGTTGGCACTGTCTGAAGGACCGCACGATTTTTCCAGAATATTTTTTATGGAGTTTTAAAAATGGGAACAGGTTTAATCAAACAGGCTGATATTGATCTGCAGGGAATCAATAACCTCAGTGATGTTCCAGAGCATGACATGGTGGCAATGGATCCTCTTAAACCCGGCCTTGTGGGAGCTCCACTGAACCGGATTTAGTCTGGTCTAGAAGAGGCTTCCCAAAAACCAGCCTGGGCTCCTGTGGAATCTGCCTTGGAGGAGAATGGGAATGTCATGTGGGCCTGATGGAGCAAAAAATGAGGGATGGGTGAAACTTTGGAGGCTGTGCTTGGCACGGGTGAGGCCCCACCTCGAATCTTGGGGTCAGATGGGGTCATTCATGACAAGGAGAACCTGGAGGGGCTGGAGCGTGTCCAGGGAAGGGAAAGGAGCTGGGAAGGGGCTGGAGAATCCCTGAGGGAGCTGGGAAGGGGCTGGAGAATCCCTGAGGGAGCTGGGAAGGGGCTGGAGAATCCCTGAGGGAGCTGGGAAGGGGCTGAGCCTGGAGCAAAGGAGGCTCAGGAGGCCCTTGTGGCTCTGCACAGCTCCTGCCAGGAGGGGACAGCCGGGGGGGTCGGGCTCTGCTCCCAGGGAACAGGGACAGGAGGAGAGGGAACGGCCTCAGGCTGGGCCAGGGGAGCTCAGGGTGGAGCCCAGCAGGAATTTCCCCATGGAAAGGGTGCTCAGGCCTTGGGACTGCCCAGGGAGGGTTGCAGTGCCCATCCCTGGAGGGGTCACCTGGAGGTGGCACTCAGAGCTCTGGGCTGGGGACAGGGTGGGGATGGGCACAGCTGGGACTCTGATCTTGGAGCTCTTTTCCCACCTCAGTGATCCCGTGAGGTTTAGACTGGATATTTGGGAAAATTTCTTCCCTAAATTTGTAGTCCAGCCCTGGCACAGGTACAGGGTGGAGTCCTCATGCCCAGAGGGATTTAAATCCCTGTGGATGTGGCACCTGGGGACATGGAGCAGTGGTGGCCTTGGCAGTGCCATGTTGGACTTCATGGTCTTGGAGGACTTTCCCAACCTTCACGATTCTGTGGAGTTATGAGGGGCAGGAATCTCCTAAAAAACAGTTTGGGGTTTTTGAAGGAGGGCTTGGTTAGTTTTGTTTTGTCTTTTTATTTGTTTGGGGTTTTTATTTGGGCTCCTTTTTATTTATGACACTTCCCAGTCCCAAATCTTTGTGTCATCCCCAAAATCCCTCCCCTAGCAGGTAATGGAGTCAAGATTTTTATTGCTGAGAGATTAGAGAAGAGACATTTCCTCCTGTGGAGCTCAGCTGAGTCGTTGTCATTTCTGACAGCATTTTGGGAACACTCTGCAAAGATTCTTCCCTGTTTTTTCCAAGAGTTTTCAGGGGGAGTAAAATGAGAAGGAAAAGCAGAAGCAACACCTGAAATTGATGTTTTAAGAGAGGAAAAAAGTCTCAATTTGAACTGCCTGGGTTTCACCACGGCTTTGTCACTTTGAGCCTCGATTCTGCTGCGAGGAATCAATTTGAAGTGGGAAAAAAATCAGTTTAAGGCATTTTTCCTGTTTAGACTCCGGTGTTTGAATTTAATGACACAAACACATTTTGATGTCGTTTTACTCTTGAGGGAAACAAATCCCTCTGGGAACAGGGAGCTGCTGGCTCCTGGTTTCCCAGTCTTGCTTGGGATGGGAGGGAGCAGCTCCAAGGATCTCCATCCTCCAAACATCCCATTCCCAAAGTGGGTGAAGGCATCACCTCTGGGTTGGGGTAACAGCTTAGGCTAAACTGGGATCTATCTCAGAGGTTGTCCAGGGAGGCAAATTCCTGGGAAAACTTGGAATACTCAATGATTTTTGAGGGAAAATTGGGATTTACACCTTTGGACACTGAGGGTGGTGCGCTGGTGGCAGCTGGCTGGTGGAAATCCCAAAACTGGGGATGGTTTCATGGAGCTGATCCCGGTGGGGAGGAGGAGATTCCCCACCCCTGGGTCCATCCTGAAACTCCCGGCATTCCCAGAAAAATCCTTTGGAAGCGCTGACTCCAATTTAATGGAATATCACGGGTTGAAGATGTTTTGAGCAAACGGGAAGTGATTCCCGATCCATTTTGTTACTCCCTTAACTTTCCCAGCTTTATGTTGGGAATTGATCCTCAATCGATTCCTGCTCCCCCCTGGGTGTTTCCAATCTGTTGATGGTTATTCCCTGATTTCCTTGGATTCTGAGCCGTTGCTGAGCTTACCCCTTGCTTTCCTGAGGAAATTTTCGTTATTTTAATGAGTTCTGTGGATTTTCTCGAAACCTTTCCTTTGATGTTCCGCATCTTCCCAAGGTTACGCCCCTCAGAGAGGGGCCCTCTCCTTGGATTTTAAAAAATTTAACCCCAGACTTTTTTTTCCCCTCAAAAATGTTAAGATTTGATCAATTCCTGAACCTGTGTAGCAACAGGAGTGACTTCTTCTGTCCCTGAGGAAAAAAAAATATATATAGGATTTAGACAGGTCCACAAGGGAAATAAAAGTGTGGATTTGGATTTTATGGAGTTCTCATCCCCAGACTTAATTTTGTGCCTGTTTAGAAAATGACAAAATGTATTGTATTTATTTGTCTTTGAGGAATTCCAGAGAATTCCCAGGCGTTGAAGTGTTTGTGATTCCAGTGGTTTGACGTGGAATTCCAGCATTGGAAAGCCGCCATGAAAAGGAATAATTAGGAATTCCAATGGCGCTGCTTCTTTCTGCCCTTTAATTATTTGTTATTTCTTAATCTTTATTATGAAGGGGAATTTTTTAAAAATTAATTCAAATCGCTGAATAATAAAAGCAGGGAGAATTTTTTAAAAATCCGAAATTTGCAGCTGTTTTTGGATAAGTTCCTCAAATTCTCTGGATTATTTAAGTGGGGGTCAGTCCAGAATTTCCCACCAGGAAGGTTCAAATAATCCTGAAAAAAAACCTCAGTTAAATTCCTGACCTCAGCTCCCAGTTAATGCTGAAAAAGGCATTTTCCAGCCATGCAGGATAGAAAAATCCACCATTCCTCAGTGGGATATTGATAGGAAAATGTTTATGGATTATTCAGGATTAAAGTGTTAATTTTTTTGGAAGCAGGGAAACATCTGAAAGTCCTAAGGAACAACATTGGAATCAAAGTAATCCAAATTAATCAAAGATCAATTGCTGCAATTAATCATTGGCCAGGTTATTACAAGGTTTTTTTGGAAAAGAATTGTTGGATGTTTCCCTAAATCCTGTTTTTTCCACAAAAAAACCCCGATCCAACTGAGCAGGATAAAGGTATTTTATCAATTTATTATTTTTAACAAGTTTTTAACCAAAGTTTTACCAGTTTACCTAAGATTGAAATTTTTTTTCCTCAGGATCCACTCATTAAAACCCTTTTAAATTATTCAGCAGTTCCTTAAAATCCCTTTATTTTTTCCAGTAATATTTGGACTTTCGGCCTTGAAGTGTAAGGAAAGTTTCCGCTGCAATTCCAAAGCCAAATCCTGAATTTTTGGGATTCAGACCTCTTGGATATGTGCCTGTTTTTCCAGAGTTTGGATGTCAGTGTGTAAAATCTGAGTTCAGAGGTGAAGGAGTGGNATCCACAGATTCCAGTTTCAGGATTACTCTGGAATCTTTGGGAATAAAGTGAAAAAAACACTGAAATTTCTCCCTAGGTGTTGTAGCTTTCTGGGTTCGCCGCTGATTTTTTCCATCATTTTCCAGTGTTTTCCTCTGCTGGAAAATAAAAAGAAATCTCCTTTTCCCAATGTGTTACAACAACTGAGCTGGAAAAGAGCAATTTCCTTGGGATCCTTGCCATGGGATCTGGATTCTCATGTCCTGCCTGTTCCCAGCTCCCGTCAGTGCCGGCTTCGCCTCGGATCAGGGAAAATCTGTGCTTTCCCTGGAAAAAAGGAAGTGTTGGGATGTGCAATCCCAAGGACACAAGTCCATAAAGGCAATTTATCCTCTGGAAGTGGGAGGCCATTCTGGTGTTCCTGGAATCACAGAATCCTGCAGTGGTTTGGGATGGGAAGGGAATTTAAATCCCATCCCATTGCAGCCCCTGCCCCGTTCCACCTCCCACTGTCCCAGGCTGCTCCAACCTGGCCTTGGGCATTCCAGGGATCCAGGGACAGCCACAGCTGCTCTGGCAATTCCAGCCCAGCCAGGAATTCCCAATTCCCAAGATCCCACCCATCCCTGCCCTCTGGCAGTGGGAGCCATTCCCTGTGTCCTGTCCCTCCATCCCTTGTCCCCAGTCCCTCTCCTGGGGAATCGGGGCTGGGAGCAGCCTGGCACAGTGGGAGGTTTCCCTGGGCTGGAATGGGGTGGGATTTAAGGTCCCTTCCCACCCAAACCATTCCATGATTCTGTCATTACAAAAACAAGAAAACCATCAGAAAAAAAAAAAAGGAAACAAGAATTCATTTCTCCTCCCAGACCCGTCACTGGCAGCCTCAAATCCCACAGATCAGAAATCCCTGGGAATGTTCAAGGCTTGGAGCAACGTGGGACAGTGGGAGGTGTCCCTGGCCATGGCAGGGGCTGGAATGGAATCTTTAAACTCCTCCCAACTCAAANTACAAAAACAAGAAAACCATCAGAAAAAAAAAAGGAAACAAGAATTCATTTCTCCTCCCAGACCCATCACTGGCAGCCTCAAATCCCACAGATCAGAAATCCCTGGGAATGTTCAAGGCTTGGAGCAACGTGGGACAGTGGGAGGTGTCCCTGGCCATGGCAGGGGCTGGAATGGAATCTTTAAACTCCTCCCAACTCAAACCATTCCAGCATTCCATGAAACGCAGCTCCTCTGGGATTCTTGGGTGAAGTGATTGTTCCCGTGAGCTGTTTGGTTTCTTGGGAATTTCTCTGAGTCATCCAAGGTGAAATCCTGGTGCCACCCACACGAATCCTGGATTTTGGTGCCAAGTTATAGACTGTACCTATTTTTCAGACTACACTTATCCTGGATTTCAGTGATGAGTTTTAGACTGTGCCTATTTTCCAGACCTAAATTTATCCTGGATTTCGGTGACGAGTTTTAAACTGCGCCTATTTTCCAGACCTAAAGTTATCCTAGATTTTGGTGCCAAGTTTTAGACTGTGCCTATCTTTCAGACTAAAGTTATCCTGGATTTCCGTGCCAAGTTTTAGACTGCGCTGATTTTCCAGACCTAAATTTATCCTAGATTTTGGTGCTGAGTTTTAGACTGTGCCTATTTTCAGACTAAACTTATCCTGGATTTCGATGCTGAGTTTTAGACTGCGCCCATTTTCCAGACCTAAAATTCTCCTGGAATTTGATGACGAGTTTTAGACTGTGCTGATTTTCCAGACCTAAATTTATCCTAGATTTTGGTGCTGAGTTTTAGACTGTGCCTATTTTCAGACTAAACTTATCCTGGATTTCGATGCTGAGTTTTACACTGCGCCGATTTTCCAGACCTAAATTTAATCCTGGTTTTTGGTGCTTGCTCAGATCAGGTGGACCAAAACAGCAGGAAGTGCCTCTGACAGATTCCAGGATTCCAGTGTCTTCAACGAAACCCTGAGGATTTCCAACATCCAGAGACACCAGGGAGGCCGCTACTACTGCAAGGCCGAGAACGGCCTGGGCTCCCCGGCCATCAAATCCATCCGGGTGGACGTGTACTGTGAGTAAATCCTTGGAATTCTGCCTTTGGTCCTTTGGGAATGCCTTCAAATACCCCTCGTTCCCGGGAAACGTTCGGCTCCTTGGGAATCCCAATTTTAATGGCGGGTGCCGCGGGTTGGCCGAGGTTTCATGGCTGGAGGGATGAGAAGGGTTGGGGGTGCAGGGGGAAATGTGGGGGATTGGGATTGCATGGAAAATGTGGAGGATT
>VWZP01003099.1:0-36784 GCA_013396995.1 Dicaeum eximium
TCGCATCAATTTATAACACTTGATTCGTGTAAGGAATAACAGGATTTTGTGTTTAGAGCCACTGGTGTGATCACCACACCTTGAGAATCATTCTTGATTGATCTTTTCACTTTTAGCAGCAGAGAGAAAATTACTGAAAGAGGTATAATAGGGGGAAAGAGAAAATACGCTACAAAAATACCCCTTAAATTAACCTATGCAAATAACTTTGAACTGACTCTTGGATGCTTTTGCTTCCATTTGCCTCTCACTTAATGAGATTGAGAATAAGCAGCTGTTTCATACAATGGAAATAACTTATATCAGTTACTGGAAAATTTGGGGAAATAATTTCTAAATTAACCTTTGCATTTAAAAATTTTAAAGGAGAAACAAATGTTTGTCTGTTGGGAGTGATGTCTTGCAAAGGGGAAGACATCAATCCAAGTGCCTGTTCAGAATCAGATAATTGATGTTTGATCTCTTTGTAGCCTCCAGCCAGGATTAGAATCTTCCAGTTCTCTGGAATATGCTGGGATGGGTTTCCCACTGCTGAGGCTTTCCAGCTATACATGAAATCTCTCCACTTGAGAGCTCTTACAACTTGAAAACTTCTATTTCAGTTAGCATTTAATTTTTATAATATTTTTTTAAAAAATATGTTAATCAGCTTTAGCAGAAAAGGCTCCAAAAGGGCTGTAAAATGGTTAATCACAACAAAGTAAATAATTGACTGTCCAACTTGTAATTGGTGAACTACATCTGGCCCACAGGCTGCTCATATCCTACCTCAAATCAAGGGCACCTAAGTGCCTCAGAAACTTGAAAAAATGCTACAGCTGGGGCTGCTATGACAGAGGTCATGCTGCTCAGGTGTCCTTCTATCCTTCAGGATAACAGCAAGAAAAACAGCAGCTGCACAATGAGAATGATCAGGGCTCCAGCCTTCAAGTGTATCCCCCAGGGGATTTCATTCAAGGTGAATACTCATAGTGGCTACATCTTAACATCCCAAGTATCTTCTCTGGAACAAAGAAAGTTGGGATTCAGAATTTTCCCTAATAATTTAATTTTAACTACATTCAGGCATCCCTGAAAACCCTAACCTTAAATTTTTATTTATATTCTTAAGATAAATATTCTAGTCAGTGTCTGTAATTTGCTTTTAAATTCTGTCTGATGCATTTTTTAAATTTAGGTACAGAAAAGGAAAGACTGTCTCCGTATCTGGAGCTGAAAAGACAGTCTTGCCTGCTACAGGATGTAATGCCAAAATACAAGGAGAATGGTCTGATTTCAATCAAATGACATTTTAATTATTTAGTCTGTTTAATCTATTATTGAAAAACTCTCATAAAGCTGCTCTAGAAAAGCTTCCTATACTGAATTGATTTTTTTTCCCACATTGTATCAGAGGTTTCCAATATTCTTAATTAATCATGGCTAGATTATCTCACTATAATATTAATAATATATGAAGCTCCAAGATTTCATTTCATCTTAGTAAAAATGGCCTACTAGAGCCAGTGAATTGTTCAAAATGAATTAAGGTACAAAACCCAAATAATTAAACACTGATTTATTTTTAAAAGCGGATGATCATTCTCAGATTACTTCAGCACCTTCTAAAATTACAATAGTAGTATGTAAAACTGAATTTAAAGCTTGATGCTCCCAAACATACTTCTCAGGGGAATAAAAAAGCAGTACTTACTGATTGTGATTACTTAAATTCTTAAATTTGGAGGTCTGTAACTCTGACAAGGTTATTGAAAAGGAAGGTGATTGTTTAAATTCCAGCAAGCATATATTCTCATTCAGTCAAGGTCACTTATCAATCAAATGAATGTCATTTCATAAAAACTCCATAACAACTCTGTTCTATTATCTAAATGGGAAGGAGAGGTGTTAATGGGTGTCTAAGGGATGAAATCAATTTAGCTTGGAGGCACTCAGCTGTTAGAACAGTTGTTAACATGTCTGGCTGCTAATGTATGCTGATTAGTATTAATATCACACAATGACTGAAATGCAACTGGCATGACATTTCTAAACCAATGAATGGTGATTACAACCTTCTTTTCTTTATCTTCTTATTTGATTAATCGCTTCTGGCTACGTGGACCATCAGATTTGCAACAGGCACAGCAGAGTTGGAAGATTTGTACCCAAAGGCACCTTCTCATCATGGTGATCCTGTTGGAAGAGGAAAATAAAGAGCATTTGACCTGCTATTTACTGGCAGCAGAGCATCCTGCATGGCTCACTGAGGAAGTAAAAAGGACCTGCACTAAGGTATTGGAAATACAGGTTTCTTATAGATACTCATGCTCACAACATATCCTTAATGTGTTGATTCTGACAAGTGACAAGTGAAAGTAAAGTACTGAATAACAGAATATACTAAATTAACTTGTTTTCTCTTTCTCTTTTTTTTTCCCCCTAACATGATGTCAACACTATGGAAAACTTTAGTGCCAGAAGGGAGACAACATTGATTAAAGTTACCAAAAAACCCATGGTAGAACAAAAGTTTTGCTGTCTCTGCAAATGAGTAACTTGTTTACTGTGCCATTTGAGTAAAAGAACGCAAGAGATCAGGAAAAATCAGGGATGTCCAGACTCTGCGTCATCCTTGTATAACACAAATACTCCAGTGAAGGCAGCTTTGCAACTAGGGCTGCTATCTTAGAAAAAGAATCTCTTCCATAGAACCTATTCAGAAGAAGAGATTATTAAACCCATTCCCAGAAAACTCCTCACATTGATTTAAGGGTACTCAGTAATTTCTGGGGGAATAGGCAACAAAAATATCTGAATTTGGGGGCAGAGGAGAAGAAAGGAAATACAGAGGAATTATCAACACTGGCAAAGCTCTTTATTATAACAAAAAAAACCCAAAAAAACCCCAAAAAAGCCCAAAAAACAAACAAAAAAAAAACCACCAGAAAAAGAAAAAGAAAGTGGTACAGGTAAAACTGGAAGCAGAAGACAGAATTTCAAGATCCTACAAAGAAAATAGGATTCTTACAGAAGATAGGTTTTCAGATGTCTTTATCCCAGCTTGATAATTCAAGCATTTTAAGTCTGGGTCATAGAGTAACAAAATGTTGAAGAACATTGCAAATAATTCCTTTTTTTTACATACATTCCTTATATGAGAAAATAACAAAGTATACCTAATTTGTGTGCAAGAGGAAACAACTTCCGAAATCTAAATCTTTATAATATTGTTTTTAAGCTTTGTATTAAACTAAACTGTGTCATATAGCTTAATTTAAAATGGACTAATTATTATTATTATTCTAATGATATTTTATTCTAAAAAAAAAAAAGGGACAAATTGAAACTATTCAAATTTGAAGTATCTGTTATACTGTCTTGAATATTGTGTCAGCCAAGGTCAAGCTGGAAAACATGTTGTTATGCCTCAAAAATTAAATTGTTAAGCTTCAGTACCAACCTTGTTCCCCACATCATAGAGGAATGAGAGAAAGTAATATTTCTGTGATGCTGGAATGCCACCAGGGAACATTTAGGACAATATGATCCATCACATCACCTTGGATGAAATACACCTTTTCTCTTGTCTATTTGTCATACCAGGAAGAATACCAGGAAGAATAGGCAGTTCAGAGAGAAAAAGATGACATGGGACATAAATAAAAAGAAAAAACACTTTCAGCATATCTGTGTAAGAAAACAAGATCTCTGTTAATTGCTAGGAATCAGTCCTTAAACTGTATATAACACAGAAATAATTTCAGTTGTGTTCTCATGGAAAAACTCTTCCATATAAAATGTTTAACATTTTTTTCTCAGATTAAGGTAGTTTGCACATGCATTCTCCCCACTCCAAAGAAACTTAAATTCTTTGCATCTCAGATGTGGTTTAATCCGTCCAGCAATTTTGTATATATATTCAGAAGGATACACTGACAGTCTTGTTACTGGCACAAAACCATGGGCTAACCAAGACGACAGAATGCAGATTTAATTTCTAAATAATTATAGCAACTGTCTATTTTTGCTTAATGTAATCCACGTGACATAAATATTGCAAATTAATTTAAACACTAAAGTTAAGATACAGATTTAAGGCAATAGTGTAGGTAATTCAGTTCTAATTCTTATGCCAAAAATGTAATTATTCCTTTGCTGTGATTGTTCTTACAGAAAAACTGTAGATAGAGCTTGTGAATGAACTAGAAAACAGAACACAAAAGCAGATATTAACACCCCCCACCCTCAAAAAAAAAAAAAAAAAGAAAGAAAAAAGAAAGTTTCAAAAAAAATTTTTAAAAGAATGATTTAATGCAGAAAAAGCTGCCTTATAGTTTTGTGCCAGTATGGTGTTAGCAACCTAATTAAGGAATTATAAGGTTTAAAAATTAACATTTTCAAAGATAATTAAGTAAATCATAAGAAAGAATAGAAATAAAACCCACTTGCTTTAGAATTAATCTACTTTCAAAACAGAATTTTGAATCATGCAGAACATCAAGGTTATACTCTTATGGATGTTCAAAATAATTTTAAAAATACGGATTGTGCACTAGTATTTCTTTCAAGACAACATGAAGACTTTGAATGTCATTTGTCACAATTTGATTCAGGAGTAGAACTGGACAACTCTTTGTTTGAACCACTTCAGCTGTGTCCTAACTCACTCATGCATTGTAAAATAGATAACATTGTTCAGAGCAGCACTCCTCAGTTTATATATATTACAAGTTGCTAATCTTATCAAAATTATAAGAAACAATAAATTTAATGACGTTACAGGCCTAGGAGGTTTTTACCTTCTTATTTTGAAAACTTTTTTTTTTGTTTTGTTTTCTCTATTTCTATTTTCAAAGCTATAACTGCTAATCAATAAAGCGATTTAACCTAGTCAGTAATGTTACATTTTTCTATATATTTAAAATTATGCATATCTTAAAATTTTTTTTAAAAAGTTTTTTAAAAGGATTGTCTGATTTTATTTTTTTGAAGCAAACAGAAATTACAAACCCTTTAACCAGAATAAACACACACTCTTTAAGAAGGACTTGAAATGATGCGTTCTTTAGAAATGTAATTGTTTAGTCTTAGTGTAGTATTTAAAACAGTATGAATTTTTATGAATATAAAATAATGGAGATGTGTTGGAGAGCAGAGATGGATGAGAGAGAATAATCCCGACAAGTGGGTACCTTTTAAGAAGGCAGGGACTTGAGAGAAGGAAAACTTTCACTGCTCTTTTGAAAACCCTCTGTATCTTCTCCAAGGAGACCAACATGAACACAAAGCAGTTCCTTTTTCTCTTGAGAAAATCTGAGGATCGCTGCAGCCATACCTGCGAGCACTTTTTGAGTGAAATAACAGCCCTGGGAAGAAACATCTTCATCCAGAGGCAACTGTATTTCATGTTGCACTGAAGTTTTGCCTTTAAAACTTTCAGTAGCTGCTCTGTGGAGGAGGTTCAATGTGAAGAGAGCTTAACCTGTCCTGTGTCATTCATGGCCTTGTGTCTTGCTTGGGGACATGTCACCTCAACTACAGCAAATGTCCTGGTTCATGAAATAGCAGTGCCCAAATCCAGGCTTTTGTACTGCCAGTAACCTGCACCACTGTACTTGTTCAGTGCCTTCCCAGGGGAACCACAAAGCTTTGTTTCTTGCAGTAAATGATGACCAGGGAATCACATGCTTTTCCTCTAAGCATCCACAGCAGTGATAGGAGTGGATGCCCTCCTAACTCAATTGATGCTTCCCTTCTGTAGTTCTACTGAACCAAGTTTTGTTACTTCTGTAGCCCATGGTCCATATTTTATCTTATCTTATGGCACATAAGAAATATTTCTTTGAACTCATGTGTGCTAGCCTGTTTTTCCAATAAAATTGCTGTTACACAAATGGCCCCACCTGAAATGGAGACGTCTATGATATTAGTGATGTAGGCTGAGACAATAAAAAAAAGATAAACAACCTAGGAAACATTTTATCTCCAAACCTGGCTCTTTAAAATTAAACAAGATTGGACTCTGCACTTACTTTGGTAGAAGACTTTAAAGAAAAGTTTATTCAAAAAAAAAGCTATCTAACTTGTCCTACAAAAATAACTAATTTTTATTACTACTGTTTAGCACTGTCTCTGCCCTGTGATCTTGACTAGAGTCTTACTAACCTAATTTCTGCAATATCTATTGGGACATTAATGCAATGACACATGAGCAAATGAAATCTTAATAGTTAAATATGTCAGATCAGTTTTAATTTCAGATATTCTTCTTCCATTTTCTTGACAGAATGATATTGCACAGAAGAGTTTTTCCACAGAGGTCTTATATAGAGTACCTCTGATGCCTGTATTTTTGCCTTTTTTTCTTTTATATATTCTCTGTATTCTTACACATATATTCATATCCTGAAGCCTGGATTCATAGCTAGTTCATGGCCAGTGGATTCATAGCTAGTTTTCCCCACACATCTCCCTGCCCTGATAGGCAGAAAGACAAAACATATTCCAAAGCCCCTATACTATCTTGATTCTCTTTAGAAACCAAGGTCAAAAATCAGCTCTTCAAGAGACATTTTCATCAAGTTCAGTTTCCATCTGAGGGGGAAGGACTTAGAAGTGGCTTGGCCTGGAGGGGGAAGTATGTCATCACTAGAGCTCCTAATTGGTGATTTTTGTCACATATGCTAATTTGCTAACTATACAAAAACTGTTTTCACTCCGTGTGCATGGGCTTTTGTGGACATCTTCTGTATCTGCCCCTGGAGGCCTCCAATAAAGACCAGCCTTTATATTACCTATACCAGTATTATCTCAAAAGAATGTTGTTTTGTTTCTAAGTTCTTTAAGGCATCACCTCTATTCCAAACATCAAAATATCAGTTATGTGTAGCTTGTCACTGAAAGAGAAGAATGTCCACAAAAAAGGACACAATGAAGAAACAAAAAACACAAAAAGAAAAGTAGTGGCATGGTAGTTGGATTTACTAACATTCAGCATAATACCTAAAATGCTAACTGGATGTCTGGGATGTATCAAGAAGAACATTCTTTTGTATCCCTGTCACCTCAAATAAGAGTTGTCATAGGATCAAGAGACAATTTAGAATTGTGTTGTGAACAGGCCCAAAACTAGTAATTAATTTAAAAAAAGAGAAGGAGGCTTGGTAACTTAAACAAAAAAGTGAGCCTGTTTATTAAACTAAGAACACTAAGAACAGCTAAAGAGAAGGTCTCAGGATAAGGCCAAGACCTGCTTGGCAATTCAGAGATACAGTAACTATGCAGCACAAAGGTGTTTCCTTGGATACAGGTTCTGCAGAAAGACCTGATGCTGGGCACCCAGGACCTTCTAAAGTCACTCAGATTGCCGGACTGGCGCACTTTGGATCCTCGTGCCAATTGGTCCATTTCCTGGCTGTTGGTTGGCCCATACCATGGTGCATTCCCGACCAATCATTTTGGAACTCTGCTACTCCATTGGTTGGCTTGCTCTCCAGTCACAGTTCCAGTTGCTGGTCTGGTTCTATAATGTCAGTCTCTAGAAGGTTCTCCCTCAATAGGGTACCATCCCTTCCCCCAGTGGTCAAACTACACCCATACAACAGTACTTTCAACTTAACAACCTACTGATTTAGCATTCAGTACACAGCAACTCATTACATTTATCAGGTTTAGTGTACTGACACTGATGTAAGTCTGATTGTTATCAAACTTCAACTGGGCTTCAATATTCAAGTATCATGCTTAGGAGGAAAATTGGTAGGAATGACTTATTACATATCTGCTATCTCCTCAAAGCAGAGCACCGTGGTTTAACATGTATTCAAAACCTCACTAAAAATAGCAATTCCTTGCCAAGTTTTACAGAATTTGGTTCACTTCACAGGTTCATTTACACACATTCTCTTGCCTCCTCACTCCCAGAAAAAATAAATTTAAAAATTATATTTTAAAAAGTCTTTGAAATCTGAATTACTTTTCAGTTCTAAACCCTGACATTCACTGAGCTTTCCATTTCGAAAATTCTGCAGTATAATTGCACTGAGCATGAATGACACAAAAGGGGGAGTAAGCTACTGAGAACATCGAGGTTTATTCTGCAATGTAATAGCAAGAACTGATCATTCCTGAGGACTTCTGGAGTCCAGGGGAATACCCTGTGATTTCAGACAGCAAGTGGTATCTGGCATCCATGTCAGTTTGTGATAATACACCATGTACCTTCAATAGCATGCCTTTGTATTAAACACTAAAGACAATTACAATGGCTGCAGTAAGTGACCCTTGACACTTCTGACAGGGTATCAAAACATTAGGAAAACAGAACTTGGTGGGATGAGTACAGAAGTAAGAAGCACACAGTGCCAGTGTTTGACCAGAGGTTTTTTGGGTTCTTTTCAGTTAACTTTCTGGAAACTTTTGTGGTACTCTCTACAAGACAAACAGAAGTGGGTTGTAGATGAGCTGAGGGCACAAATTAATGTCAAAATACATCTGCTATGTTTGGTTTGGGATTTTGAAACAACTCTGTCTCAGCTTCTATGGCGAAGAGATCCTGATTATGCATTTCTCAGTTCTAGAAGTCAATATACTGTCCGCAGGCCTTTCTATTGTCAAGCTACACTGCACCAGTTTATCTTTAATCTATTGCCTACGTTTTCATGGGCTACTCTCTGTCACCTAAAATACTCTCTTCACTTCATGGACAAGATAATTGCAATGAATCCCCAGTCCTTCTTAGTACCTTGATGTACACCTCTAGAAGTCTGGTGGTTGCTGGTGATAAGAATAATGTTGATTACAAAAAGTTGAACAGATCTTTGCTCCAAATTTCATATTTTTGTTTTTATCTCTGTTATTTTTTCTTGCCCTATATACAGTGTCAAATTTTAAAGAGATTAACAACATATGATAATAGTACTAGCTCTTTTGTGATTGTTTTCAAAGAATTTGTAAATATCTCAAGATATATGTGAGTAGGAGCTATGACTCAAAAATCTCACAGATCACTTTCAATACTCAAAAAATTATGGATACCTGCCTTTTTTTTTTTCCTCTCTCAGAGAATCAGTTCTGGAGAGAATGAGTTAAACCGAAACAACTTTTAAAATGGCAGTGAGATTTTGAGAATGCCGCTCTTATGCATTTTACATTTTATCAGCAGGTGAGTATCTGCTCTACCTCCCATAAGACCATGTAAATGAGTAGGGGAAAAAAATATCCACAATGCTTTTTATGAAACACAGTGGTCTGACTGGCTGAGTTAGAATTACAATTCCTAGTGAGATAAATGGGTCCTGTATTTAAAATGCCTTAGTTACCACCTCTTTGACAACAAATTTCTTAAATTTGGCAGATCATTGGAGATCTCCTTTGCTTTGTTGTGTGTTTATGCTCCGCCTTTGAAATTCGAACTCAAGTCTTACATCTACAGGAGGCATTTGCCTCCACCCTCCAAAAATTGCCACATTAAACTAATTTTGAAACAACCCCCCCCTCCTTGGTCATAACCAGGAGGAGTGAGAAAAAGAACTGGTGGTTAGGTCTGACCTAAGAACACAGAAATAACCTTCCTTCCATTGCAGATAAGCAGAGTGTGCAGTCATGCCTTGCTGCCTTCAGCTGCTTCCCGCTGGGGGTATGTTTAAAAGCAACCTGTGTGCAAAGCTAGCTTCTCTGAAGAATAGACTGACAAAAGAGATTACTAAAAATAAGAAGAAAAAGTGAAAAGCAAGAAAACAAAGCTTTAACATCTGCTGTAACTTCTGGGATCATTTATTAAACACATAAACCCCACAGTATGAATATAAATGGAGTTCTCCAGTGTGATGAAGGTGTGCTGAGACGGATGGGAACCCCTGGTGACTACAGAAAACACAGCCATTAGTCCTCTGGTGAAACAAGAGTACAAATAGATCTGCTTCATAGTTTCAGCAGAGCTTCTGTATGCAAGGTATCCCCTTGCACCTCCAGTCATTCCCCATATACTTTTCCTCTTATCTTGCTCTTGGGAGAAGGGACACAATCTGGTTTAAGATCCCTTTGCTTGCATAGAGGAGAGTGCTTCAGCAGATAAGGGAAGCCAGCCAACATGCTCAGGAGCTCTTGTGCCAGACAAGCAGCTAAGCATGGGGACTGCTAGACTCTCTGTGTGTGTGTGTTCAATTTTCTCTTTTCACCTTAGAGAAAGTCAACTCAAAACCAAACCAAACCAAACCAAACCAAACCAAACCAAACCAAACCAAACCAAACCAAACCAAACCAAACCAAACCAAACCAAACCAAACAAAAGAAAAACCAAAACCAAAACAAAAAACACCCCAGAAACTAACCAACCTAAAAGAAAACCCAAACAAAACAACCCACAAACCCACCACTCTCTACCAAACAATAACTGTAACTTTGCTCATCACAGTTTTCTTATTCCACATGTAACATAATGAAGGGAAACTAACACAGCTGTGGATGGAACCACATGTTGCAAGACCTTGCACGTTTACACTAGATTATCTCCTTGGTTGTACACAAAGGCTGTAACATGTTAGCTGTCAGGTGGTTTACCAGGATGTTCATGGTTTTGTGTATCTTTTTTTCTTGTGTATTCTGCTTATGTGACCTTCTTGAGACACATCTGCATTTTAAATACTGTATGGCAGATAAAGTTTGAAAATAACAGTCCAAAATATTTTTTTATGAAGTAACATTCACAGATCGGTTTCTGAAAATCATTCCCCTGTCAATTCACTTTAAAATGCTGAGCTGTTTACTTCTCCGTATCAGTGCAAGCACTTCTCACACCGTGCCCTGTCTGTGCTCTGAGTGGTTCTAAGCAATTGATTTGCATAATGGCAGTGTTATTTCCCTGGCTAAAAGGAAAATGTGCCTCTCGCTAAACTGATCACTATAATCTCCCTGCTCTGACTGACTCTGAGCACAATTTTGAAGTCTTTTGTTTATTTGTATAGTCATGCATTCTTTGTACCAGCTTTTTAGAATTAAAGGGTAAGAAATTATTTACATGAAAATAAAGTGATGGTTGAAAAGCTGAAAAATTTAGAGTTTTGATGAGAAAACTGAGAGAGAAGAATTAAGATTGAAAGCAACTGCTTTTATTATACATTTCATCCTGCCTTTTTTATCTAATTGCCTTCCTTCCAAATTCTGGTTTTATGAAAGAGTACAGGTTTTCTCTGCAGAGTGTTTTTTTGTTTACCACAGTTCTTTGTGTAAGAAGAATCCCAGACTTTAAATAATAAAATAAAAATAATAAAATGTTTAAAATAATAATTCTCTCTAGTAAACTATCATTTATTTTTCTTATCAGATTCGATTCTGCCATTTCTTTCTGTATTATTAATACTAGCGCATATTAGCTTTTTTTTTTTTTTCCAAAATAGCACACTTAGGTCAATATTAGAATCGAGCCCTAAATACATAGAATTAAGATTCCTTTGTATATTATAAGAGTCAATACAGTGATTTAAGACAGAGAACAGACAAGTTGTAGGGGATTCTTATTAGAATAAGCAAATGAAAAGTCCTGTAGATAATGTTGACAGAATAACCAATGGCTATGAAATGCTTAAAGGTATATGTGGGTTATAAACTAGAGGACTGTTTCTGCCTAGTGAAAGTATTCTGAATTAGTTTTTCAGTAGGAATAGCATGGGTTTGTGCTTACTTATAAAAGTGATGGTGTAGCATTCTTGTCCAAAATAATTAAGGATTGGATATGATGAAATTATCTGAACAATGGGTGTCTCAAGCCCAAACCCAAAAGAACTGCTGATGGAGTAAAGGGACTACTGAAAGACTACCTAGATTTGCTAGATTTTTGAAACTATTTTCTCTCTTTCTGACTGAAAGTATCCAAGGAAAAAAGCTAGCAGACATTTGTCAAGCAGAGAACAACAAACTAGGTTTATATGTCCCTTCTGACATGCAGAAGGAGAAGTCTATCTGAACAAAACTCATTTAACTATGCAGTATAGGGAATTAATAGAAACAGAAAGAAAATATAAGCTCATTAGCAGTACAGAAAAAGGAAGTACATTTTTTTCATGTTGAGCAAATGCACAGAAATTAATATACTGATACAAGAACACAATATGAAAACAAGTGTAATTCATGTATTTAGTAATGATTTAGAGGATGATGTTAATTGAACAATAGTTAACTTTGCCAATGAGAAAAAGACAACAGCAAATACAAAATGTTCAATGTACACATAGTCTTACTTTTCATATCTTGTTCTGATGTATGTGCTAGATGAAGGTTAAATACAAGCCACCTTGTTATGATTTTATTGTTCTTTGTAATCTATATTTTTCTCTACAGAAAAATCAATATAAACTAGGCCAGAGAAAAGACTGGGTAGGACAAATTTCAGGAGTGTGAGTTTTGATTCAATACTCTGGGATTTAGAAATTATTATTGTAACTATTATTATAACATAATATTATATTAAAATATGATATATTATTATTAAGGTTATTTAAAGTTATTTTCTACACTTGTGACTTCATGTAATTTAAATAATTCAAACCCTAGTACACTCCACTACCTCAAACCCATGATACATCTCGACTTCTCTTTTCATCCTATTTAAGTTTAGGGAAAAAAAAAAAAAGAAAGAAAAGGTATGAACACCTATCAAAGCAGCTCTAGACAAAAACTAGGGTCTAAGCAAAGACTAAAGTAGAGAATGGGAACTTGTTTTTGCTTAGCTGTTATTGCTGAATAATTTTTCATTTTGAGTGTAAAAAAATGAGGAAGATAAGCTAATTTCCTTCCTTTCTTCTTGGGACAGTTGCATGCAGGAATAACTTCAAAACAAAATTTGGAAGAGATTTAACTGAAAATCAAAGCAAAGCACAGTAAGAGAAAACATTCTGGTTTAGCTATATAAAAAAATATGTATTTGATAGGGCTTTTTTCCTACTGCTTTAAAGTTTAGCTTTAAAAAGGAAAACTGAGCCAACATGTGTATTTGAACAATGTTTGTTAAATCTACATGGACAATCTTCCTGTGAGTTTACATTTGGAAGAAGAATAAAAAAGAGTTTTGTGAAAATAATTGTATCAGTTCTTAAACTGACTGAAAATTAAATGTGGTGAAATTATTTCACACTACTGAAATGGAGGCTAGAGCCTCTTTCTTTGATGAAGATACAACTGTCTTGTCATGTCCAGGAGCAGAAAAAAGTCCCTTCTCAAAATGCACCTGGTTTTTCCCTCCATATAATTCTACATACATAGCCTAACTTGGCCTAACTGAACCCATCTTGCTAAAATAATTCTGATATTTAAAAAGTAGTGTATTCAAGGTAATTCTTACTAGAGCTGATCATAGCTTAATGAAAAATTCTGTGCCTTCTTTACTTACCTGAACTCAAGTAACTAATTTTCTCAAAAGGTCCTGTGTTTGAATTTGTACTATCTTGCTTTAAGACCTATTGGTGGACTATGCTGTGAAAACAGAATAAACTTCAAATCAAAATACTATCAGAAAAAGCAAAAGTTCTTTAATTTTCAACAATTCTTGTTTCAATGGAAACATGTGTAGAATGGTACTTAAGCAACACAAGTATAAGATGAAAACTATTGGAGAGAGAAAAGTCAATTCTTTCACTTCTTCAAGGCAACATCCCTTAGGGGATAGGATGAGAGCAGAATGTAAATAGTTTATTATTTGATGCTTCAGTGTAATGGAAAGGAGCACTGATGCTGACAAGTCAGCACACAGCAAAGAGTGCCACAGCTTACAGTAGCCTAGCAATCCCTCCACTTTGGGCCATTAACCAATAGAACTATTGATGTGGAGAAACAGAGTTTGGTGTATAACCTACTGTTTAATAAATGCAGGGTAGAAAGGAATAGAGCAAGATGGGATTTTTAATTTCTGGAAAAGAAACAAAACGATGTTAAGAACTGAATTTGAAGTAGATGAAGAAAAGCTAGTAGTGTCTACTGTCAACTGAATGGAGAGAGGGATCCCTTAACAAATTTGGCGAATTTGTGTTATGTATTTGGATTTTAATTTGTGGCATAACATGGATATTTTAGAAATATTTCTTGAAGTACTAACAAGCTAAGGCAGAAGGAATGCTCACAGCAGTTACTATGTCAATTGCTTTGCTTGTCAGTAAAGGCAGCTGGAGTACAGCTGTCATATTAACTGTACAATACTTCAGCCTTCAATGAGAATTTGTTAACAAACTGTTTCCAATCTTTCTGAAATGCATATACTACCCTCACACACAATGCCTGTAGAGGGTACAGGGATTCCTTCATTGTTGCGCATTTTAAGGCAGGGTTTCTCTGTGATGTAGCAGCACCACCTGTTGCTGCTGGCAGCTCTTGCTGAGCTCCACTGCCTCCTGCTGTTGTGGAACTGCCCTTCCACTTCAAAACATCAGCATGCAGGTGACCTCTGAGAGAAATGACACGGCACAATATTTGGTTATATCTTCCATTTTTAATCTTAGTAAGCCACTCTTGTACTGCTTCAGCCATTTGATACCCATGGAGTTCTGCACACTTGGGGGGCAGTTATTTTGAAACTGTGTTATGCTGGTTATGCAGCAGTACTTACTGCACCTTTTCCTATAGAAGTCTTCCATATTAAGTGAAGTGGAAAATGGCATTACAGTTGCTTAAATACAAGTATTTGGGCTGGTGTTCTTTCTGAAGAGTAATGACTGTATGAACAGCACAAGTTGTACTCATATAAAATGCTATCCTTCCCTTTCTGGAAGGAGGAAAAATGAGAAAATTCTTTGTCCCCATAACTTAATAGTTGTATGGCTTTCTTTTTGAGATTGCTGGGTTACATAATGCTATAGGATGTATGCTTCTAAGGTAAAAGCTACTACAATAAATTTCTATACAAGAAATTAGATAAGAAATGTATCTTGATCCTGCAATTCACTTTGCCTAAACTCTTCCACTGATACTTTTTTTTTCACTCATCATCAGTTAAAAATGGTCTTACTCAATATGCAAACTCAAAAAGATTTGTATAATAACCTCCAGTACGGTTATCACCAGGGAATAAAGCTCAATATTATTACAACCTGGAACTTGTACTTTATATGTTCTCTCACATTTTTCCAACAGCAAATGGCTCATCCAAATGTCCCATACAATGCAATATGGCTTTAACCTTGAGCTCACCATATCTGAAGCAGTTGCTCTCATTGAATTTGAAGTAAGTATAGAATCTGTATTTATGTGTAAGTTTACAAGTGCAAATTGTTGTCTCCTAAAATGATAAGCAGTATTTGTTCAAGATAAATCTGTTAGATTTCAGGCAACAAACTCCCAGAAAATAAATACATTTTTAAGTTAATTACTAACAAATTTTTTATTCAGTTCAGTGAGGTCAGGATTCAATCCCAGATACACCTATTTTTCTTATAGTTCAAAGCTGACCATTTAAACTTCTGGTTCTTCTTAAGTATTCTTATGGAGACATTAATAAAGGTGTCTGAGAGTTTCAAATTATATAAAGGCTTTTTCCTTTTAAACAGGAAAGTCTCTTGTTTTGTGTATGATAACACCTATCAGATATATGCAGAAATGCAGAACTGAAGCTAAAAATTAGTGCATTTGTGCTGGAAACAGTGTTGATAACACAGAGATATTTTTGTTATTGCTGGGCAGGGCTTGCACTGAGCCAAGCTCTTTTCTGCTCCTCACCCCACCAGTGAGCCGGACGGGGGTGCACAGGGAGTGGGGAGGAGACACAGCCAGGGAGTTGACTCCAACTGACCAAAGAGATATTCCAGGCCATATCACTTCATGCTCTGCATGGAAAGGTGGGGGAGAGACAGGAAGGTGAGAATGTTCAGAATTATGGTGTTTGTCTTCTCAAGTCACTGCCATGATGCAGCCCTGCTCTCCTGGTCATGGCTAAACACCAGCTCAGCCATGAGAAGGGGTGAATGAATTCTTTCTTTTGCTCCGCTTCTGTGTATAGCTTTTGCTCTCCCTATTAGACTGTTGGTGTCTCAGCCCATGTCTTGTCTCACTTTTACTCTTCCAATTCTCTCTTCCTATCCCACTTCGTTGCTGGCTGGGGTTAAACCACAACAGTCGTTATAAAATCTAGAAATTCTCTTGAAAGATGCTTTACTCAATAACAAAACTCGTTATTCTTTAAAGAGAAGTTAACACTCTGTCCTGGTTTAGGGCAAATTNTTTCTTTTGCTCCGCTTCTGTGTATAGCTTTTGCTCTCCCTATTAGACTGTTGGTGTCTCAGCCCATGTCTTGTCTCACTTTTACTCTTCCAATTCTCTCTTCCTATCCCACTTCGTTGCTGGCNCTCCGTTATCAGTCCCTCCGGCCCTTGGAAAGGCTGCCCACAGTGGGCCCCGGTGGGCCGCGAAGGGCAGGCTCTCGGTGCTTCCCCGGGTCCCCAGTGTGGAGCAGGTTTGAACAGTTCCAAGAAAACGGACAGAAAAACAGTCCAGGGAAAACTCCTTTGCCTCAGCTAGCTGAACTAACTAAAAAGCAAAAGGAGAGCCCAGTTCCGCTCCGTCCGTCCCAGACAGCACAGTCCAGCAGCATGTGGGGGAGTGCGTGCAGTCTCTGATAACAAACTCCATGCTGCTTCTTCTGCCTCCCTTCGCTCTCTGACCCAGTCTTGAAGGCACAGAATATAATATCCAGCATAAAGAGTACAGACGATTTGGGGATACAAGCATCATAAAGTCACCATAGGACACACTCATTTAAGGCAGATGTGGTGATAAAACATTTCATTTAGGTGAATGTGCTTTTAAAAAAAGTATGGAAACAAAATGTCAGTGAATACACACTTAAAATGCAAGCACAGGTTACACGTGGCAAATTGATGAAAATCAATGGCCACTGCAAGTAAGGAAACAATATAGGTCTCCTTGAGTCCTATTTTTAAATTATAACAGAAATCCTTGTCATTTAATTGTGTGAATGTTTGACTTTCATAGCTTAACTGGAGGAAATACTAGTGTAACTCGCTGAATACTGCCTGCCAAATGTAGAAAATACATTTTTATTCAGTATCTATCACCTCTGACACTACAAGGCACAAATGTGCCCTAGACCTTAAGTACTGGCTGTAAAGGGTACAGTATCCCCTGAAGGTGCCATGGGATATTACACCCACAATTGTCAGAGAGAATGTCAAAGAGCTGAAGATTTTCCTGTAATCTTGTAACGTTTTAAAGACTTTTATCTCCGAATTTCTCAGTACAATGGAAGGACCCCACAAAATAAAACTGTTGGGTCAACTATTGTACTATACATGCATCATATGCCTGCAGCAGCATGACTGTGTCAATGACAGCATTGCTTTGATAACACATATTTGAAATTGCAGAGAAACTGCAAATGGCAATCAAGAAAATGTGTGAATTTCTGCTTAGTATTTGAAACACACTTGGAGAATATAGCTGTAAAGAAAGGATAGCTGTGAAGAATGGTATTGTGGACCGATGGATCCATCCCGTATCCTTTTTTCAAAAAATAGCTGTTTTGATTTGAGGTAATCACAACAGTAATATTCCTTAAGATTATAAAAGACAATTAAATATAGAATTGCTCCTAGTCCCAAGACTGGTAGCCTTGAGAAGTAGGACAGAAGGAGGCCAAAAATCCCCCAAATCTGTTCAAAATAATTTCACTGTAAGAAAAGCCCTGTACTGCTGTCAAAAAAATGTTTGTCCAAAAGGCTGACAGTGTATTGATGAATGTAGACCTCGATTTTTGCAGGCACTTTATATAGTATCTTCTTTATCTTCAGTTGCTTAGCACAACATTACCTTTGTCCATGATACTTTATAATTCCCTTTTGTATGAACTACTAATAGTGCAAGAAGTACTCAGTTGGATTAAAAATTTTGTCTGGCAGACTCTAAAATGGTGTCAGATGTGCAAGGACACTAAATAGGCCACACAGATTTCTCTGAAAAAAACTTTGGCCCAGCACTGTTGTATTTTTCTTAATAACTTAGTGGAAGCCAAATCTCTATAAAGCTCTGATGAGAACTAGTAAATCAACTATGTCAAGTTGTTCAGTTGAAATCACTTCCCTGACTAAATGTTTGCATCCCATTTGACATACTTGTATTTCTGGTGGTTGTGTCAAACCTATGTATAGAGAAGAAACCAAATCTTAGATTGTGTTTTAGATTTAGTAATATTTCCAAACTGATAAAAGAAAATAAAAAAGCAGTATTTTGGACCTTCTTTTCATAGCAGGAGGCAGACCTTGCTTGGTAGGCCCACACAAGCACATATTGCCTAGGAACCCTCTGCAATTGCAAAGTCTGAGTCACATTTAGCACTCCTTTTTGGTCTTCCAGTATCCTCTGTTATATCCTCCAGTCTTCCTGGAGTCACTGTGACCCCACCAGCAAAAAATAAGAGGAAAAGAGGGCAGCAGACCCAAGCATCAGAGATAGTTCACATCAGCAAGGAAGAAAGCACTGTAAACAATACAATAATGACATCTCAGAAAACAGAAAAAAATAAAAGAAAAAGCTTTGCTTTATGCACTGCAATAGACCAACCAAACTCCCATGGAAAATGGGATTAGGAGTGGGATTCAACTTTTGGGTTCTTGCTCTCCTTCCACTTCTTGTTCATTTTCTAGAGAGATTGAGCTTTTGAAAACCTGTAATACAAGGAGAAGGTTTAATGTGGTAGAACGGTGGTGGGTTGGGGCTATTTTCTTATCTATAGCTCCCTACATTAATCCTCTGTGAGCTACTGAATGTAGCAGAAAATAATTTGGTGTTAACCCCTGGCCTATAGTGTTCATTTCTATCATCTGTGAAGCTATAAATAAAATGAGATCATCCTATTCAGTTATGTTCAGCTGGTATGTTCACTAATGATATCCCTATCCCAGTAATGAGTCCCTTCAAAATGTTTTGCAAAATATTTAGGAACTAGACTACAAATAATAAATACACGTTATGCAAAGAACCTGACTGCCTTTTTTGAAAGCACTGTGACATCAGCAAGATGACAGAACTAGCTAACATATAACCTATACAAGTGCAATGAAAATGGTTTGATGAGAATTTTGGAGTGGTTCCACCTGTAAAACAAAGTGGTTTTGAATGTTTAAGGTTGTTTTTCATTTAAGCACATTTAGGATAGGGCAAAGTTTTTAGAAAACACAGAGGAAATGCAGACAGAATGTAGCTAAAGGTTTCATACACGAATACCACGTTGCCTTGTCCACTGCCCTGGCAAGGCATTCATCTCATTTAGGCTCATATTGAGATGAAAAACTTTTATTGGCCTCCTGACTTGTCATGGACTTTCAGGACTCTCCAAATCTGTATGGAAAGTCAGAGTTGCAATCTGCCCTCTGTCACCTCTCTTTTCCTGGCCTTGCCCTGTAGTAGCCTGTCATCATCTTCTGTGCCGGCCCATGCTGCAGAGACCCACAGGGAGCACATGATCTTTTCCCCTCAGACACAGAGCAACCTCAGGCAGAGAAAAGAGGCGCCTTCTTCTTTGTGGCTCAGCCACCCCACTGAACATGCCCAGCTGTCAAGATACAGCAGACTCTGAATGAATCAGCAGCTGCACAAATTGCTTAAAAAGAAGAGCTTGCCACCAGAGCAAGAAGCTGTGAGGACTGCAAAACAGTAAGGTACTCAGCTGTAACTTTCTTGATATGCAAATTGTCCATCTGTCTTGAAGGATATGTGTACTAAAGATGCTGAAGAAATATTCATTAAAGCATACATACAGTCATATGATACCTTTTGCTGTGTAAAGGCTTTTACTGTGTCACTCACAGCATCCTTCTGTAGAAGTGATCCAACTGTGAGATGAGCTGGTACATGGTGAGCTGGGTGAAGAACTGGCTGAAAGGCAGGACTCAAGTGCTGTAGCAAATGGGGCAACATCTGGCTGAAGACCAGTCACGAACAGTGCTCCTTAGGGCCCAGTACTAGGGACAGTACTATTCCACATATTTATCAATCTGAATGCAGAGGCTGAATGCACCACAAGCACATTTGTTGGGAAATGCTATTGACTCTCTTGAGGGATAAAAGGCTTTTTAAAGTACCTAGAATTACCTTGATTAAACACTGGCTAATCATCACTGGTGTGCAATTTAACGAGTGTCAGATTCTGCATCTGGGAAAGAGTAGCACCTGGCACAAGCCTGAATTGGGAGAGAATTGACAGCAGCTCTGCAGAAAGGGATCTGGGGGTGCTGGTGGACAGCAGGCTGCATGTCAGTCAGCAGGAGAGTAAACCCCATTCTGGGGTGCATCAGACACAGCCCAACAGCCAACAGAAGGGATTGCAGAGTGTGCAGTTGTGGCCCCAAAATTTAGGAAGGATGTGAAGGCACTGAGATGTACCCAGAGGAGGGCAGTGGAGCTGGTGTAAGGGCTGTAAGGCCTGTCCAGTCAAGAGCAGCTGAGGAGACTGGGTTTTTCCAGTTTGGAGCAAAGGAGACTGAGGGGTGACTTCACTGCTCCCTGCAGCTTCCTGGGGAGGGGAAGTGAAGAGGGAGGTGCTGATCTCTTCTCCCTGGGATCCAGTGACAGTGGCTCAAAGCTGCACTAGGAGGGGCTGAGACTTGACATTAGGATGCAGTTCTTTACTGAGAGAGTGGACAGATTCTGGAATAGGGTCTTCCTTTTTAGAGAAGCGGTCAGTGCCCTGCCAGCCCCTAACAGGTATTTGCACAATGTCCTTTATAACACAACTTCTGGTGAGCCCTGAGGTAGTCAGAAAATTGGATTGGATGTACATGTCTTCCAACTGAAATACACTATTCTGTTTTGTTCTGTTCCATTCTGTTCTATTCTACTCTATTCTAAATGGGCATTTATGACAGTTTCATGCATTATTTCCACGGCCTATACAAAGCAGCCTCTAAGTTCTAACAGAGAAACAAAAGGGTTCTCCACCAAGCAGTCCATTATTGCATTGAATGTTCAGGCCCAGGCACTACTGCAGTCAGTTTTGCCCATGATGATGACTGGCAAATAATGTCCTTGTCTTTAATTTTGTCTCTCAAGCTTTGACATCTTATTTTCTCTCCTGTTGAGTTGAAGAGGGAAGTGAGAGGTGCAGCTGGGCGGTCATCTTGCAGCCAGCCAAAGTCAAACCCCACAATTACTGTCTCCAAGTCCAGACTAGAGCTAATTTTTCACACAGTTTTACCTCTTATGAATAAGTTGCCTTCAACTTTTGCTTGATTCTTGGCAAACTGTGAAGCAAGCAACATGATAATGGCAACACGCTAATTGCGGTTCCAGTCAGTATGAGCTGCAAGGACAGATGATACATTTGTTCATGAAAGCTATTTTCAGAGCTTGTGAGTAATACATTGCTTGTGAATCAAAAGCTGGGAAATACTGATAAAACACTGTAAAAGTGAAAAAAAAAAATCCAGTAATGACTTTAAAATGCTGTCAAATCAAATACAGTGCAGATGAGGAAGGAGGATGGGTTTATAATTTTCCATCTACATACTAATTAAGACTTGATTTTTTTACAGTCTGAAGCCTTTCATGCTGATAGATCACAAGTTGTGTGTCAAAAAGTAATATAAAATTGTCTGAAGTCTCAAAATAAATATCTTCAAACTGGAAGCTGTTCTCTTTTCATCTCCAAATTATTTCACACACATTGCATCATGAAGTCTTCAGAACATTTAATCCTAATGAAGTCAAATAATCTCAGACATTTTAAGACACTCCAGCATTTTAGGATTTGTCTCAGAGACTGTGTTATTCAGGGAAGCACGACAGTCCTGAACACTTCACCTCTCTTCCCGCACATGAGGTTCTCTGAGTATTAAGATGTGGAACTAAATTCACTCCCAGCCCCCATTATGGGGGCAATGAGGTAAGTAAGTAGATCATGGGAAATGACTAGCAAATTTTGTATCTTATTTCTTATTCTGCCACAGCTTTCCTATGCAACTATAGGCTGTCTTATCCCATCTGTGCCTCATATTCCCCTTCTGTGCATGTAGATAACAGGTTTTTTTCTCTCTTCATGGTAACATGAATCTGAGTTGATTAATCTTTAGAAGTCACCTTGTCCTGTAAGAGTCACACTTGCTATGTATAGCTCACTCAGTAAACACAGGAAGGGCTCATATTATTCTTTTTTCTTCTTCCCTGCACTTTCGAAGCCATTGCTATTTCAGTGTTGGCTAAGACTTCCAAATGGCCAGGACAGCAGAAAAGCCCTCTGTCCTTTTCTTACTTGTGGCTTTGAGCACCAGTGCCAACATTAAAGCTTTTCCTTAAGCAGAGCTGTTTGAGAACTATGGACTACAAGGAAGAGAAGGGGAGGCTTACCTTTCCAATTAACTCCCAAAAATAAGTATTAGGTAACCACAACTGAGGAATCCCTTTTTCAGTTCATCTATTTGTTACAAAAAGTGCCCACTGATGTGTATGGAAATTCTTTACAGTTAAATAAGAAAAGTGGTTTATCTTATGAACAAGCAAGTCAAATGATGAGCAAATATCACATTGGAATGTCTGATTTGTGAAAAAACATTGAAATACTTTTGTTGACAAGAAATCCAAGTTTCATGGCTTACTGCATTCCTGCAGTGGTGTACCTATGAGTGGTACAGCTCAAATGGGAAAGAGCAAATTGAAGCATTTCACTGTTCTCTTGCATTCCAATCAAAGCTTTGATCTGCAGCCTCTGATTTTAATTATATTTTAAAAACTTTAAAGAAAAGGTTTGGTTTTTCTTAACTTGAAATGCTACTTCTCTTAGAAGAAAGTGCTTTGAATGTGAAATGCACATGCCTTAAGGAAAAAATGCAGGATTACTTTATGCATGACCTATTACTACACCTGAGGAATTGAAGAGTTGTAGGTAGGACTAATTGACTTTTTGCCAGTAGAGGTTCCCACAGGAGTAGAACTTCCATAACAATCACTTCAACTTGTACTGTACTATGTAGCCCATCTTAGTACTGACAATCCTAACTCAGTAAGTATTTAAACACTCAGAAGGCAATGCAGAAAAACAGTAAAATGACATAAGCCAAGTGCACCTTTATTTTGATCTTTACTCTAGGTTATGGTTCTTTTTGAACCACAAAAGAACTTTCCGAAGTTCTTCTTGAACCACAGCTTCTTTTCAAAACCACAGCTTCACCAAGCTGTTCCTACCAGTCCCTCCACCATTTGAACCTCATTCAACATAACTATACTTTGTGCAACTGATGCAACTTGATTTCATACAGATAATTTCCAACAGCTACTGCTAGCTCCTGCACAGAAATTGTCATGATACATCTGAGGCACCTTAGACATTAAAATAATGTTTTCTTTTCAAAGACTTGTCAGTGCACAAAATGTTCTGGAAGAGCATAAGGTACTACAGGGCCATTTTAATTATATGTTAATGATACTGAAAGTGACTTAGCTCATTTTAAACACATGTATAATGACCAAAGCATCAAAGTAAAGAACTTCAGTCTGAAGATTTACCAGGAAACATAATCATAACCAACTCAAATTTACATTGAGGTACAAAGTGGAGAATAAGATACAGGAAGATCTACAGGAAATACAGATTTTTAATTAATGAATATTAGGTACTATCATCCCAATTAACTGCAGCTGAGAAAGTGCTTCTCAAGTAGTAAAGGAATATTGTATGTGACAAGCAATTTATGCAATTACTTCTAAATAATCCCATTTTGCAACAAGGCAGTGTGTATGTTTGTATGTTTCTGAGAAGAAGATGAATAAATACTATATTTCAAAAGTCACGTAATTCTGAAAAATTAGGTAGCATATGCCCTAATTCTTGCAAAAACTGACACGAAGTTATTTTGCTACTGATTTCCTATAATGGCATTACACTTCCTGCAACCACCACAGCCACGCCACGCTGGTTTTCCCTAGTATTGCAAAATAGAACCATCTCTCTCCAATCCTCTGAACCATATTTGCCGTCAGACTGGACAGTTTCCTGCAACACACACAGACAGAAGAGGAATATACTCTACTTTATGGATTGCAACAAGAGTATTAAAGGTACATTTACAAGAAAGCAGACACTGCCTAGCAGGGTTCAGATGGGCAAAAGAGTACATTTTCATTTATATGGACAGTGAAATAACAGATTTACTTCTTTTCTTAGGTACTTTAATGGTCAAGGTTTGTATGCCCAAGACACACTTTAAAAACCTGAGTTAGACTCAAGGCTAATTGTTTTTCCCAAGTGATCAAGATCTACAATGGGCACCAGTTTTCGAGAATCCTCTGAAGCACCTAAAGAACTTTTCAAGGTGTCTGCAACACCCTGATCAGTTAAAGCAAGAATCACATTTTCTATATAACATTTTCAGACAGTTGTTTTGTGGATTTTTTTTTCTTATGAAGAAATCTATATCAACAAGCTAAACTTTTCCTGTTTTAATACTTAGAGAAAAGCTGTTCAAATGCTCACTTATTTCTATCTCATTGTTCCTTTAGTCTATATGAAGCCTCACAATCTTTTTTTTTTCTCCCCAGATTCTCCCTTGTATATTTAAACATGAGTAGACAAACTGCACAGTGCATCTCTGACAGACAAGTTGAGCCTAAGCACCAAAAAGACCTGTTCAATTCCTTGCGGCATTACAACCGCGACTAGCCTGGGAGACCATTTACCAGGCACAGACAGCCAACAGGTAATGCTAGCCAGCAGCATCACAGGATCTTTTCACTCCACACCACATGCCAGATTTGTTAGACAAATGCATCCAGAAAGTGAATCAGCAGCCAATTCTGCCAATCCCACATACAGAACAGGAGGCAGTGGCTGTCCACAGCTGTCTCTGTTGGTCCCTACACACTCGAGGCACTTTTGTGGCAAGGTCCTTCATTTAAACTTCTAGTGTAGAGAAGTGTTGCGGTACGTAATTCAGGACTTGACCTTACAGCCTAAAGTCCCACAGAGCTATGCTGGGCCTTGTATATGGATAAAACCTGATGAGTTGGGAACGTCTATCCAACATTCAACAACCTGAGTGCAGTATTGCAACAGCAACTGGGACAGTTCTGTGCTAAGGCAGAGCCTTGATGTCTTCAAATAATCTCTACCTCTCTTTGGAAACACACTGGTAGGAAAGGTTAAAAGGTGCACATATACACATATACATATGTGAAATACACAAAGCTTGCTTTATGCACTTTTTAATTCAATTAGTTTTGTGGTTTATCGTCCCTCAGCCATGGGACACCATGGAATCCAAAGAGAAATGCATTCCTTTTTTCTAGTTAGGCTAGCTGATCTCATAATACATATCATATGCATTTCCCAGGCATACTGATGGGGAAAATATGTGCATTTCATTCAGTATAGGTCAACTCCTTAGCAACTCTTACTAACATGTGCAAAATGCTGAAACTATCCTAACAATAGCCTTAATATAACCTGCCAAGCTGCCTTCATCTTTCCTGACTCTTTATATTTGCCTCTTAGATATTTCTTTAACTTTAGGGATATGCATTTTGCAGGAGTGCTAACGTTTAACAGAATTCCTCTTATGGGAGCAAGGTGATGTAACCTTTAGAGGTTACTGAGAGATACAGTTTCTCTGAAATGCTGGTGCTGCACCTGCTAATTCCAGATAAAGGGCAAGTTTGCCTGTAGGTTTCTGCCAGCAGTAGTTAACACGAATTCTGGCGAAGGCCCCAGTTTCTCTTCAAAGACAAAGATAGAAAGGAGTTGGCACTGCTTAAAAATGTTGCTACAAAGACTACCTTTTCAAAAATATTTCATCAAATTTTGATTATATTTTATATATATATATATATATGCCAAGGTTTTAAGTTTATGCCATCAGCCTAATAGACTGTAACTAGGCAGAATAATATGGCAGTGTGAGTAATCTATTTTCAGCCATTCTGTTGATTCTGTTTTTTGGCTGCTTGAAACAAACATTTCTGGGCAGGACAGAGAGATGAAGACTAGTCCAGACATGAAAGGAAGATATCATTACCTGAATGATGTTATTAATTTATAAATTTATCATAAAAACTTCATACAAATTTTGTTTGTAAGTGATTATTCAAACATCCATCTTCACAGAAATTTAGCATGGACTATTTACTTGCTATCTGGGGGGCTATCAAGACTGAACTTGTCCCACTTATTTTTATTAAAAAAACCTCAGAGAATCTTATCTTGGGAGGTGTTGTTCTCAGAAGGTTTTAGCATCTACTTTTATATTTAGATACCCTATACCTAGACTGATTGTATTCTCTGTCTGTGCCTGCCTGCAATGTAATTTTCTTAAAATGTAATTTTCTTGCTCCTCTTCCTTAGAAGTATATGGCAGAAACAGCAATCGCATTGGTGTGATGTGGTTGGTTGGTTGGTTGGTTGGTTTGTTTGTTCTTAAAAGTACATATATGAATCCTGCTTGGTAGCCATCCCACAAAACACTTCATGGTTTTTAAAAAATCCTCCCATTTTTACTAATGCTTTTAAATTACTTTAATAACCTCTAAATTACTGTTACAATGCCCAAACACCCTTTGGGTGAAAAAAACATTTTCTTGTGTCTATTGTAAATTTACCCCGGCACAACTTCAGGCCGTTCTCCTGGGTCTTGTCGCTGGGCACCTGGGAGGAGAGATCAGTATCTGCCCCTCCTCTACCCCTCTGGAAGGATGTTGAAGGCCCCAGTGAGATCTCCCCCCAGTCTCCTCCAGGATGAACAGAGCAAGTGACCTCAGCAGCTTCTCCTATGCCTTCCCCTCTAGACTGTTATCTTCATGACCCTCCTTTGGACATTCTCTAATTGCTTTATAACCTTTGCACATTGAAACACCCAAAACTACCCTCAGGACTTGAGGTGAGACCACCCCATCCCAGAGCAGAGTGGGACAATCTCCTCCCTTTCCCAACTAGCGATGCTGGGCCTGATGCGCCCCAGGACACGTTTGGCCCTCCTGGCTGCCAGGGCACTGCTGACTCACATCCAGCTTGCCGTTGACCAGGACACCCAGGTCCCTTTCCATGGTGCTGCTTTCCGGCCTCTCATTCCCCAGTCTGCCCGTACATCCAGGGTTGCGCCATCCCAGGTGTGGCATCCATTACTTGTCCATGTTAAACTACACCAAGTTGGTGATTGCCCATCTCTCCAATTTGCTGAGGTCTCTCTGCAGGGCCCCACCACCTTTGAGGGACTCAGAAGTTCCTCCCTATTTTGTATCACCTGCAAACTTAGTGTACCTTCAAATCTTTTGTCCAAGTCATTTATGAAAATGTTGAATACAGGACTTAAGATGGAGCCCTGTGGAACCCCACTGGTTAACATTCTTCTGATCTTGCAAGACTCAAACTCCAGTTTGAGAATCACAATTCTACTTTGGAAACAACTATCATAAATAGTAAAAGGTTATCATATTACCAGAGACTAATTTCTCAAGTCTGTTAGCAGCCAGGAACATTGTAGTTATTCTGTCCACTTAGGTGTTGTATTTACCTTGGGAGTATTTTGCAGTCTTTAATCAAAGTAACAAAAAGAGGTTCTTACACTCATGTAACTCTTTAAAATTATTTATTTGGAATGGTGAAAAAAGCACACATGCGTAATACAGAAAGGATTTCCACAAATGTGGAAATTGAAAATAAGACTAGCCCAAGATTTCTGTTTAAGATAACTTCTATTTTGATTTGTGCTGGTTTGTTTGTTTATTTTCACATGATTTTTCACATAATCCTCCTGTAAAGAAGAAATTTTATACAAGGCAACTGTAATTATTCTGTGAATTACTGAAAGAAATCTAGAGAGAATAATGAGTAAGTTATCTCCTTCTTTTTCTCCTAAGATTGCAGCCCTTTTTTACCTGCATAAAATTTTAACCTAAACATGGTGATTCATAGCTAACCTTGAAATACCTGGATACAAAATGTTTTTTAATACTGTAAATTCAATGTATGCTCAAACACAAAAACTGTGAAATGGAAACATTATAGTGCTGATATTTTTATTTCATCACTTCACGGAAGGGCAAATCTTAATTGGCAATTTATTAAAAAGAAAAAACAAAGAACTTAGGGATTTCCTACGTAAGGATTTCTGGAGGCTTGAATGTTGTAATGCCTGAAAACAGATTATTACTTTATACTTACTAGAGAATCTTTATGCTGAGAGAGAAGGAAAAATTATAGCAGGTCAGAAGACTGTTAAACATGTGCCCTCTCTTCTCCTACCCTTCCTTTAATTATTGACAGCCTGTCACTTAGGTGCCATGGTATGATGAATAATAAAACAGGATCCAAGCTGCATTTCGCTCCAGGATTCCTTCTTCCAAATCAAATACTGCCATCTTCAGGCAGACCATACTTCATGTTTACAAGTTCCAGGGTATTAGCTGCTGAGGTGGTCATCACCTCAAGCAAATAAAAAGCTGGTTATTTTGAAGATCTTTCAGATTGATACCTTATATGAGATAAAGAAGAGAATCTCCAAATTTTGCCTTCTACCTTTGGGGATAAGGATACCATTACCCAAACACACCTAGATGTTATTTTGGGCAAAACATTAATGAAACCATTCAACTATTTCCCTTGTTGTAATGGGAGATAGGCAGTTAAAATTACAGCCATACAAGAGACCCTGACTGCTAAGCACTTCCAAGTATGCATACTGTGCATTGTGAACACACAGGCGGGTCATTGTGGAAGCAGAATATAAACTGTTGCAATTCAGTGGGTTGAAATTATGTGTCATATTTATGCTTTTTTCCTTCCAGCAGAGTAGAACTTTGAGGTGACATTTGAGCATCAGATGATTATATTTGCAGAACAAATAAGAAAAGACAAACTACCCCTGCAAACAGCTAAATCACAGTACATACTACCTAAATATTCATCAGAGTAGTGACATTAACCTTCCTTTTCCCCTTGAAGTGCCCTGAATTTGAGATTCAATCACGAGAATCACAGCCTCCATTCAACCATGAGAATCACATGAAGAATTAGATAACACAGTGGTTGCAATGAAGACTGTGACTTGTAAGGTAGATACCAAGCCTTTCATTTTAAAATTGCTGATTTTGACTGAGGTTAATTTTCTTCACAGTGGCCAGTATGGGGCTGTGTCTGGGATTTGTGATGAATACAGAGTTGATAATACAAAGGTTTTTTTGTTATTGCTGAGCAGGGATTGCACAGTCAGGGCCCTTTATGCTTTTCACACTGCCACGCTGGCAAAATGGGTGGAGGTGTGTGGGTGGCTGGGAGGGGACACAGCCAGGACAGAAGACCCAGACTGACCAAAGGGATGTTCCAGACTTTGTGACATCAGGCTCAGGATATAAAGTGAGGTGAAGAAGGAGGAAGGGCAAGATGTTTGGACTGATGGTGTTTGCCCTCCCAAATCACCATTAGTGTGATAGGGCTGTGCTCTGCTGGAAATGGCTGAACACCTGCCCAACCGCTGGAAGCAGGGAATTCATTCCTTGTTTTGCTTTGCTTGGGTGCGTGGTTTTTGCTTTCCCTATTAACCTGTCTACATCTCAACACACAAGCTTTGTAGCTTTGACACTCCCGATTCTCTCCCTGATTCTGTTGGTGGGGCAGTGAGGGACTGTCTCCATGGGGCTGGAGGGGTTAAACCACAACAAACACTGAGACGTATTTTTAAAAATTTCTTATTAGACTATAAAATCTGTTACTTTTATTTTAAAAAACCAACTTCTTTTTCATAATGGGGACTGCTGTTGCTATCTTACTGTACTGGCAGGATATGGCATTTGATAATACATAAATACTGTACTTAGTGCAAACACAACACCAGCCAACGAAAAACAAACAAACAGAACACCAGCCAACAAAAAACAAATCAACAACAGCCAGATTCTGACTGCCATTTTCAAATAAGTATGCAAGCCAGTTAAAATTAGATAGACTTTTTATATTCCTTAATATCCTACAAAGGAAAAGGATATTAAATCAGAATTTGACTAGATTCAAATTCTAGATTATGTCCTTACAGATTCCATGATGTTTCACTTTTTGCTTGTGCTGTGCCAAAAATTATAATCTGTTATTAGGTATGAGGTCTGATTTCAGAGAACATCTTACCTCATCTCTATGCTGGAAAATTCTTCTGTATTTTCCTATGCAGCCTTGGTGTTGGGGGGAACTTATCCTTTAAAGTACTCCTCTCATCCTCCAATGAATCAATTCGTTTCAGAAGAACAGTATCTTTAGAAATTTTATTATGTAAATCATCAAACATATTATGACTTCAGAAATCTCACTAATTTATCCACCAAATCCTCAAAAATACAAATCTCCAACACTGCACAGACTAAGGCTCTATATTATGTTTTCAGGATAAGGGCCATAAGGCATTAGTCCCCAAAAATTGTTTTATCTCTGGGCTTATTGTAAAAGGTAGCCTGTCTTACTGTTTTTCAAATGCGTATTTGAAAGTAGAGGCTGAAGGAAGATATCTGCTCTCTCCTTTGTTATCTTTCTTCCCTTCCCCTTTTCCTCACTCGTATGCCTGAAGTTCCTTATCACTGCTCATCCAGCGCAGCATGGTGGACACCCTCTCTCTCTTTATTGTTGCGAGTAACTACATATTCTCCTCTGTGGCAAAATCAGCCAGGAGGAAGGGCACATCCTCCATCTCCAGTACTCTGCCTGAGCAGAAGTGAGAATAATCCAGGGAGTGGGTTAACCTAATCTAGTCTTTAACTGAGATCTACTCTCCACCAACAATACCTTACTGATCCATAGTGGTGCCACTTTTGAGCTTGCTAAAAATTGTAGGTCTTCAGGAATGGAGAACTGAGGAACCTCCATTCATACTCAGGTAGACCAAGGGCACTGTCATGGTGCAACCCCAGCCAGCAGCTGAACCCTTCCTCACTGCTCCCTGTGGGATGGGGGAGAGAATCAGATGGGTAATGCCGAGAAAGCTCCTGGGTACAGATAAGAACAGTTTAGTAGGTAAATGTGCAAGGAAAGGAAAACAAGGAATTCATTCCATTTCCATGGGCAGGCAGGTGAACAGCCACTTCCAGGAAAGCAGGGTTCCATCACATAATGGTGACTTGGGAAGAAAAACACTATCCCTCTGAATGTCCCTCTGTCTCCCTTCATTTTCCCCCACTCCACTGCTGAATGTGATGTCACCTGGTCTGGAGTATCCTGTCCTCGCTGAGTCCCCTCCAATTTCTTCCTTGTTCACTGGTAGGATGGAGAGAGAAGCAGAAAAAGCCCTCGGATCTCTGCAAGCCTTTCTCAGCAAAAACAAAATATCCATGTACTGTTTCAGTCACCAATCAAAACACAGACCCTTACAAACTACTGTGAAGAAACTTAGGTATATTCCAGCTAAAACCAGCACAATAGGGAAACAGCTAGGATTTTACAAAAGAACTTCTAATCTGTTTTTATACCCAAGATGGAAATTCTGTTATTTCCTTCCATCTATTTCATAATGATATTCCTAATACACCAGTTAAAAGCTACTGATGTTAAGCAAGCAAAGCTATGCAAAGGAAATAAACATACTAAATCACACAGTGTTATAACATCATAACTCAATGAAACTAATTCTACTTTAAATTTACTTCTTTAAGTTAAATAAGTACTATCTCTCAACATCGGCAATTTGGCCAAAGATTATACACCCAGTTTTCTAAAGATCAGGCCTAAAATACAGACAAACATGCACTTAAGGGGTATCAGGACTAGATACAACATGGTAACTTCAAAATTTCTTGTGTTCCCTTGCAGCTTAAACTTAAATACCATACTTACCTCGAGTCACCAGTTTTTGTGGCCTATTCAAATATCCACAGAGATAACAATGAAAAATGTCATAATCTATTGCTATGTGTGTAATGAACTCCTACTATCATAAATTGAGGGATTTTACTGCTTAATTCTGAGACTAAGTTGTAGTAGCATACAGGCATCTCACATTATTGGTTTTATGACTTTAATTTCATGAAATATAAGTAGTGCTAATGAAGAAATGAACTGTTAGTTACATCTGCCTTCTGCCATTACATGGTGAAGATTTCACAGCTGATATTTGGTCATGTAATATTTAATTCTGCTTTTACTCTACAAAAGGTGGTTACTGCGCTTGCCTTCCATGAAGCAACAGTGACACTTAGTGTTAAAGCCCTTGCATAGACCAGAAGTATCCTCTGCTTCCCTGTATTTCTCATCATTCATTTAAATCTCATTAAAATTACCATAGTAATTTAAAATTTGTTTAGCTCTTGCAGGTATTAGAAAAAGAACAGTCTACCATTGTAAAAAATGAGCTAAACTCTCCCTCTAGATTTGTATCTAAAAAATTATGCCTAGATTATTTAAAAAAACCAAAACCCAAAGCTTTGTTATGGTACTTACATCATTCTCTTTTCTAATGAGATCTTGATTACACTGGATTGCAAAGTTCAGAAATTGAAGCAGGTGGTGTTTTAGGAGAAGTATGTTTCAACTTCAGATGGAAGACTGAAAAAAAAATAGAAAGGATTTCTCCTTTTGCCTACAGATATTGCTAATCTTTGGGGAACTTTGAAGATCTACTTGAAACAGCTAGACATAAATAAGTAGGTTTATGTAATAAAGACATTTGTGAATAATTGGGATGTGGTAAGGTTTGGATCTGGTCACAGCTGGTGAAGCCCTGTCCTGCCCTGCCTGGTGCCCTAACCCCTGGCACTCTGACAGCATAATTGCATTAGAACTTGCCTACTACAGTGATAAAATTTTATACTGCAGCAACTTCAGAAACACTGTAACTTCTGATACACCTTATGTCTGCTAATAGTGGCCCAGCTGTAAAAAGTAATTCTGAGATACCAGTGGCATAAAAATCTCCTTTTATAAACAAGTGACCCACCAGGTGGAGGAAGGAAAGGCTGTGGGTGTCGTCTGCCTGGAATTCAGCAATGCCTTTGATACCATCTCCACAGAAAACCTGGCAGCCCGTGGCTTAGACAGGAGCACTCTTGGCTGGATTAAGAACTGTTTGGGTGGCTGGGCCCAGAGAATGGTGGTGAACAGTGCTGGATCCAGCTGGCCTCTGGTGTCCCCCCAGGATCAGTGTTGGGGCCAGTTCTGTTTAATATCTTCATTGATGAGCTGGGTGAAGGCATTGAGTCTACCATTAGCAAAGTCACGCACAGCACTGATTTGGGTGGGTGTGTTGGTCTGCTACAAGGCAGGAAGTCTCTGCAGAGGGATCTAGAAAGCTGGATTGATGGGTTGAGACCAATGGTCTGAGGTTCAACAAGACCACAAAAGCACTTACATTGCTACAGGCTGGGGCAGAGCTGCCTGTTTATAAAACACCTGGGGGTGCTGGTTGACAGCAGCTGAACATGAGCCAGCTGCGCCCAGGTGGCCAAGAAGGCCAAGGGCACCTAGCATGGATCAGCAATAGTGGGGCAGCAGAAGCAGGGCAGTGACTGTCCCCTTGTGCTGGGTACTGGTGAGACACCACCTCGAGTGCTGTGTCCAGCTCTGGGACCCTCAATTCAATGAAGGACATTGAGGGGCTGGAGCGTGTCCAGAAAAGGGAAAAAAGCTGGGAAAGAGCCTGGAGCACAAGTCTGATGAAGATCAGCTGAGGGAGCTGGGTGCATTTAGTCTGGAAAAAAGGAGGCTTGGGGGGTACCTTATGGCTCCCTGCAACTCCCTGACCCAAGGCTGTAGTAGGTGGGGTCTCTTCTCCCAGGGAACCAGTTACAGGACAAGAGGACATAGTCTTAAACTGCTTCAGAGGAGATTTAGATTGGACACTAGGAATAATTCCTTCACAGAAAGGGTGATTAAACCTTGGAATGAGGTGTCCAGGGAGGTGGTGGAGTCACTATTCCTGGAGGTATTTAAGGGAAAGCTGGATGTGGCACTTAGTGCCATGGTCTAGTTGATATGGTGGTGTTTGGTAAAAGGTTGGATTTGATGATCTCAGAGGTCTTTTCCAAATTGATTGTGTAATCTACTTGAAAATAAAATAATCATGCTTACAACAAACACAGTTGTTGTGGTTTAACCTTAGCTGGCAACTAAGAAAAACACAGCTGCTCAGTCCCTCTCATTCCCCCACCCTAGTGGGACAGGGAAAGAACTGGAAGTATAAAAGTGACAAACAAACTCATGGGCTGAGGTAACTAACAGCAGTTTAGTAAGTTACAAATAGTAACAGTAATAGTAATAATTAATTGCAAGGAAAAGATAAAAATGAAGACAAAACAAGGAGAGAAGAAATAAAACTCAAGAAAAACAAGCAATTAAAATGAAAAAAAGAACAGCTGTGGTTATACCATGTCAGTTATTTTGGCAACCAGTGTAGTGCATGAAGGGTTGAAATAATGGCAGATCTGATTGGAAAGTGCTACATTGAATTTGTAGCTGTTATTGCTGTTTAGCTATTTATTGGCAGGCTACCGGGCTCACTCTTCTGTCTGTCTGTGGGAACCCAGCACTTGTTAGTGGCTGCTCTGATTTTACTGCTGGCTGCACTGCTGGTCACCTCAGCGTGTTGTGCCTGGGAACACTTTGGTGAAAGCCATGGCAAAGTGCCTGGGCTGGAGGGTGCCCAGGGCAATCTGTGCTCCTGAGCTGCCATACTGGACAGGCTGTAACTCCAATGTGAACTTGAATCTAAGAGACTGTGACCTGTGGAGGAGTCCACTGTGGAGCACAGAACCACTGGCAGCCCATGGAGGATCCCATGCCGAAGCAGGTGGATGGCCAAAGGCACATGTGATCCCATCAGAACCCTGTTCTGGAGCAGGCTCCTGGCACAAGCTCCGGACCCATGGAAGGGCTCCACTCTGGAGCAGTTCTTCTTCAGCAGTACTCTGGAGAAGTACTGCAGCCTGTGTGGGAAGGACATACATTGGAGAAGTTGAAGGCAGCCAGCGTTTATTCTGAGTTCTGACTGGTCTAAAGATTTGACTTGGACTTTCATCTTCTTTTAATGTTGTTTTTGTTTACTGAAATAAAATTTTGCAATCTGTGGGAGGAGGGAGTGTGTGAGCCACCAGTGGCAGGCAGCTGGGACAGCCACAATCCAATGGCTAAGGCACAAAGAGTTAATTTATGTCCTTACCATGCTAACTGGAGGAGCCCTGAAGCAACACCTGGGCTACACAAGTGCAGAGCAGGCACTGTTAAATTCAGTCCATGTACGAGGATGACTGGCCTGCTATTCACACAGTCTTACCAAGAGTTACTTCCAGCTGTCTTCTGCTTTTCAACCCATTCTTCCAACAGAGCGGAAAAGGCCTTGCCAATTCTTTTGCAAAAATTTGCTGCGGTTTATATTGATGAAGCTCATTGAATTATAAATCCAAACAAAATATTCTATTGCTCTGTTTTTATCCAAACATAGATTTAATACTTTTCTCATAGGAAACATTGTTACAGAGCTGCTGAAGACTAATAATAGAGGTAACAAACAAAAATAATAGCAGTATGGGTATTTTAATCCCAACATAACTCATCCCTGGGCAAAAGGCCAAAACGTGCTACACAATATAAAATACTGCGCATTTCTTCTCCTGCCCTTTGTTATTTAATATTAGTACTGAGCCATATATACTCTAGCTATAACTTGCCTTCTCCTTCCCCAAACACCTTTTGCTAAACACTAAATTGCACATATATTTAAACTACATATCTAAGACTATATAGCAAAGTCAACTGCTTAGAACTGAATGCTGAAACAAATTGCTTTTGCTAGGCACTAAGCAGAGTCTTAATTAAAGCAGTGCAGCCTCCAGCAAGGATTTACACGCCAGGGTACCTGCATCGAGGCTCAACACACTGCAGTTAGAGATGAGTGTCTGCAGGAGGGCATAGGGGTCAGAGGCCCCATATGAGCCCTGTTTCTGGATGTATAATGAATTAAAACAGCAGATAACAAGTATTTTCTGGAAAGTGTCAGTGGGAAGATGATGTTGACAGAAGAAAACTTGAAGACTGCTCTTGGTGGTTTCTAAGCTTGTGTTGCTCTGCCACTGCAAAACCTCAGCCACTGTCCTGCACACAATCTGAGACCAACGGACAGGGGCCTTCTCACATTTGCCTATGAAGTGTAGCAGCAAAAATTTTTATTTCAGTTCCTCAAAAAAATGCACGTCTATTTTATATGTCTTATGTGTATGTGTGTATATATATATATATATATGGCAATGACCTAAGGGAGGGGGTCCAGCAGACGCCACAAAGATGATAATCGGTCAAGAGCATCTCTCTTGTAAAGAGAGATTGCAGGAGCTGGGCCTGTTTAACTTGGAGAAGAGTGAAAGAGGTTCTCGGTAATGTGTATAAATATTTTCAAGGCCGGTGCCAACAGGATGGTGCCAGACTCTATTCAGTGCTGCCCAGTGACACAAGGGGCAATGGGCGTAAACTAAAACACGGTAAGTTCCAGCTCAACAAGAACGCCACGTTGAGGGTGGCAGAGCACTGGAACAGGGAAGCCGTGGCGTATCCCTCTCTGAGGACACTCCAAACCCCCCTGGACGCGTTCCTGTGTTACCTGCTCCAGGTGACCCTGCCTTGGCAGGAGGGTAGGTCGGGATGATCTGCAGAGGTATCTTCTAACCCCTAACGATTCTGCGATAATGAATACACGCTCATATTACAGGCGTACGTGCCGTATGCGGTCGGTAGACTCGCGTTTACACAGTGAGGGCACCCGGCGCGCACCGCGCACCCTCCCGCACGCACCCGCGGCGGAGCCTACCCCGGCCCAGCGCGGCCGCTGGTGGTACCAGCCCCGGCCCGCGGTGCACCGCCCCCGCTCCC
>VWZP01003099.1:37205-53539 GCA_013396995.1 Dicaeum eximium
TCCCTCCCTCCCAGCGTCCCGGAACCAGCCCCGCCGCTGCCGCCTCCTGCCCCGGCCCGCCGGCAGCATGTCAGCTCCCAGCGCCGCCTCCCGCAGGTGACACCCGCCCTTCCGCTACCGCCGCTTCCCCTCCTATATGGGCCACCTGCTCTCGAAAGAGGCAAGGAGCCTAAGCCGGGATCGCCGCCGCCCGCAGGGGAAGGTGCCGCCGCCGCCGCGCAGCCAGAGCTGCTTCCTGCGCGGGCCCTGCATGCTCTGCTTCATCGTGCACGGCGCCAGCCCGCCCGCCCCGGAGCAGCCGCTGCCTGCCGGGGACCCGCTGCTGCCGCCGCCGCCGCCCTACGTGTCGCTGACCGCCGCGGAGCAGCGCGTCGCCCGCCGCCTCCTGCGCCTGGCGCCCGCCGCCTGGGACCCTCCGGGCCCCTGCCAGCGCCTCTTCCTCTCCGGCCTGCTGCCCTCGCCGGTGCGGGGCCTCCTGGGGCCGCCTGGCGAGGTCTCCTCCGAGATGGTGTGCAAGCGCAAGGGGGCCGGGCTGCCCGCCTGCCCGCCCTGCAAACAGCCGCGCTGCGCCGCCGCCGAGCCCGAGCCCGGCGTCTGCCAGTGCCCGGCGGAGCCGCAGCTGCTCGCCCTGCCCGGCGCCGCGGGGGCGAGCGGGGGGGGCACCGCCGGGCAGAGCGGCGGGGGACAGTCCGCTTCACCGCCGCCTCCCGCTCCCCAGGACGAGAAGGAGCAGGGCCGGGAAGAGGAGAAGGAGTGGGGTGGCGAGGCGGGCTGCGAGGAGCCGCTGGAGTACCCCGGCTGCCGAGAGCTGCCGCCGCCGCCCACCCCGGACATCAACCAGCTGCCACCCTCCATTCTCCTCAAGGTGGGTCGGGATGGGGGGATGGACGGGCCAGCCCTCTCCCTGAGGATTTGGGAAGGGGCTGTGCCAGTCCTCGGGTCGCCGGTGTCGCCCGGCAGACTAGGTGTAGGGGGGCGCGGGAGGAGGCCGGCCCGGCCCGGAGCTGCCTCAGCGGCTGGCTCTGGGGAGATAGATAGGGTTCTGGGGCTGTTGGCTTTTGTGTCCCGTTCCCCGACCTCAGTTGTGTTGGAAACCGCGTTGTGGGCCATTACTTGGGGGTGCAGACGCACAAATCAGCTCCAGAAGCTGTTCCGTTAATGTTTTGACTGTACCCGTTACCTAAGGTGCCCTTCACAAGTCGACTTTTACTTGCATCACTGGTGTAGTACTCGCCAAGGGGGCTTGTCACTGTTTTTAGTCCTTCCGTGAGTGTTGGAGCTACATAGAGGGGTTTTCAGTGTTGATTATTAAACAGTTTGTATTGCTGTGTATTGTGGATCAATTTTGGCCTTAATAGTTTCACAGTGTTTGCAGCCTTCTTGAATTACATGCTTTCATAACCTCTTACGCTGTATATCCAAGGAACAGTCTCACCTCTCCTGTCCCTTTTGCTCTCTTTCTGTTCCTTTAATACTGTTCTCCTTTGGAACTACTATCTATTTTTAAGCTACTTTTTTGACCACTGCACTGACTTCCTTCAGCTAAACATTAGGTAAAAAGAGGAGTCTAACTAACTAAAAAGAGGAGTCTAGCTGGACCTGAGCTGGTGATGTTTTCCATAACCTGATGTGAGTGTGCCTTTAAATTTTGGGGAATAAGTTTTCAGGATTGCAGGAGTTTCCGAGAGGTCAGATGGCTGAACTTAAAGCAGGACATAGTAATGGAGGAGTGAAAGACATGACTCCTGGTGTTTGTATTTTGCTAGCTGTACATCTAGTGTAGAAAGTACTTCCCTTACTCGTTTGTTGTCAAACAGTAACAACTTACTTACCTATCTTGCACATAACACTAATTCTGTGGGAGGTTTAGTTGGTTTGAGTGTTTTTTGTCGTTGTTGTTTGTTGAGTTTGTTTTTCTTAAATACTCGTGTATTAGTAATGATAAGTCATGTTTCATAGGTGCACTATGCAAATTAATTCTAGGCAAATAAGAATTCATGAGCTATCATCTGAATTAATCTCATCTGTGATTGCAAAACTGAAACTTTGTCTTGTAGTTCTACAAGGGAAAAGGGAGTCCATTTGTTTGCCACTGTTATTGGAAGATAACTTTTTTCTTTGATATCTGGTTTTAGGATTTGAAACTGGACTAATTTGATTAGTGTAGCTGAAATTCTTTTTGATCAGTAGTATGAGTACCTTTCTCTGGTTACTTTTAGTACTCGGTTTCACTTTTTGAATTGGGGAGAGAATTCAGGGGAACAAGGTACCTTGTGGATTGTGATAAGAACAGTTTAATAACTGAAGAAAAATAAAGTATGCTACTTACAATATGTGTAAAAAAAAGGATAGCAAGAAAGAGAGATCCAGGTGATGCACAATACATTTGTTTTGTACCAGCTACAAAGCACTGTACCAGCAGCTGAGAAGAATTTTATCCTAGCTGAAATCAGGACAGACATCTACCTTCCCCAGTGATTTTTGTCTCTATGGTTGCCCTGTAGTCAGTTCCTTCTGCAATGTCTGAAAAACGAGGCCATTATTTCCAGCATTGTGGTAGGAGCCAACATACCCCCAAATTTGCTCTTCAATCCATAGCTGTACTAACGAGTTGGGTTTGTGGTTTTGGGTTTTTTGAGATTATATATACATATATATATATGTATATATATATACATACACACATACACACACAAGATATGTGTATCTTTATCTATATATCTGTCTCCTAACTATTGCACTGTTTTGTGTTTTTTGGTTGCTTCCAAAATACACTACTCTGTTATGGAACTTTTAACTTCGGATGTCTAGCCAGGCGTCCTGTCAACTGGATTTACATTTGCCTTCTTATGAAGGAAAATGTAAATCCATGGAATGGATTAGACATATAAATCCACAGATTTTGATACAGATAGAATATCCTAAATATAATCCTTTCTCTGAAGGTGTCATTTTATTATGAGAGGATGGAAGACAAATATATGCAAAATCTTTACTGAGCTTTTTACAGTAGTTGTAGGAGACACAAACCTTAATGAAAGGACAAGAGATTCCATCCTGGGAAGCATCGGGAGACAGATGCTGATGGTTTTTTTCTTGATTCCCATATCTGTGACCTTCTCATGCAGTGGTGCTGGTGCAGGAGTGGCTGTCACCAGTGTCTGTAGGTGGCCTCAAGACAAGCCCAAGGAAATACGTCAGGAGCTCCTATAGTAAGAGCTTGCCATTTTGTTTGCTCAGGTGCTGTTCAGCTGTTTGCAGTGGTTCAGTCTCCTCTAAGCCAAGGGTTTGGGATGGGTGGAAGGGTTTTTCAGGCTGAAGCTGGCCTGCAGATCATTAGATGGGCCCTACTGGATTGGGAGGTTCATGGTGCAGTGTGCCAGTTGATCCTGTTTCCCTGGCTGATGAAGAGGTATCCTGGTCAATATGAGGTGATAAAAGAATGGTGCTTCCACAGTCAGGGTTTTGTGCTTTGCTTTTCATTTTACTGCTGAAACACGTATGAGAAAACAATGTTATACAGTGGGCAAAATTTCATCTTTAATCTTAGTAGTGGATGGTGATTACCTTTGACTAAAGGGTAATTTAAAACCATTCTCTTTAAAATCGAAGGGAATTAAGGAGTTATAGATCAGTCAGCTATAGATAGCTTGACTGTGTCCTAGACATGTGTGAATGGAAAAAAAAGAGAGCTGTTTCTAAGCATTCACTACAGAAAATTACAAAGTTTTCTGCTGCATATTACTAAGTTCTGAAAACTTTGAGCTGTACATCACAAATTTGTGCCTACTGAAGAGTCACTTCTACTTATTCCTGGAAAATAAAATAGAAAAATAAATCTTCCTGTTGTACCTGTTACCTCTTTGCAGTGCTGCTGTTTAATCAAAAAAGGTGTAAAATGATCTGCAGGCTGAGCTATGAACTTAAAGAAAATGCCAATTCAAACACTTCAGATTTCCTTTTGAGGTACATTAACAGGAGTTTTGTATGTAAAACACAGAAAGGAAATTCTCTCCTGTGCTTGGTGCTTTAAAAGCCTCTGCTAGAGTACTGTATTAGGTTGTGGGCACCGAGATCTTTTTAGAAAATGCGCACACAAATGTGAGAGACATCAGAGGAGAGCTAGAGGTCATGAAAAACATGGCTTATTAACAGTAGTTGGAAGATTCTGGACAAACTGAATGACATTTGTTCAGAAAGAAGACTGAGATGCAGTATTTAGTTAAGAGAAAATTGATAGAAACTTCAACTGTGTTCCTGTCCCTTGTTGAATAGAAGGAAATAATAAGCTTAATTTGGGTGAGATACTTTAATGTTCTTACACTGTATCATTTTCCAGCCTGTGGCAACAGTGGTTTCCCGTCTCTAAGTTTGTGTGACTGATGCCTAGAAATGCTGATCTGGAACAGAGACTAGACAGAGCTAAATGGAAAAAATAGGTATTTACTGAAAAGCTTTAAAAGGACACACCTGGGGCAGCACAAGAGCCTGGCCTGGGCTCCACCCAGGTTGAATCCAAGATGGATCCTGGTCAAGTTTTTACACTTTTATAAATTTTGGTTCATCTACATATTGGGTTCAATTGTCCAATTCCAGCTCCAGGTCATGAAGTCTCAACCCCCTGGCTTGCCTCCTTCTCGTTGCCGTTGTTTATGCTTCTTTGGGTAATGGTTGTTGTTGATTCTCTAGCTGGGAGGGCATTCTTTTGTCTAACTACCCTGTGAAGAGAACATACTAACACCTGATCTGAAGTTTCAGAGTTACATACCAGACAGCAGAGAATCTGAAAGATATGAAAGCTACAACCCAAGACATCATGACAATTTGGGATTTCTGTTTATTGATTCTTTCTTTAACATCAAGGGGAATGTCTATAAGGAATGTTAGGGGTGTGCTTGAACTTGCTTCAAAAGAAAAGGGTCTGGAATAGATGATGTCTTCTTTCTGAGGTCCTCCTTCTCAGTTTGCTGATCTTATTTTTACAAAGCATGAACACGTGCCTGTAGCACAGGCTCTGTCACTTTTGGCTTAGGGCTGATACACTATAAGGTGAAGATAAGTGTGTGTGTGGGTATATATGTGGGTGTGTTTTTAATGTAGAGCTTTCATAAATATATTATTATTGTTATCTGAAGCACTATTGACTCCTTTTTGTGTATCTTTACTCAGTGCTTTTTACTTATTTTTCTCATTCTTCCCTTGTTGCAATAAGTTACAGGTTTTCTTTTGTTGCAATGATAACTTAACATGTTTTTTATGATAATGTTGATTGATACAAAATGTATTGCTGCTGTCATTGTACTGCTAGCATTGAATTTAAGATAATCTGAGTGATGTGAAGTGGGTTTGATAGACTAGAGATAGTTAATTTTGTCTTCTGATTTTTTGAATGCTAGGGTTTATACCTGAAAAGGCTGCAGGTGTATTTTACAGTTGCACTACGATTTTTTTTTTAAAATTCTTTTTGGCTAGTCAGGAGGCAGAGGTGTCAAAATACATAATTTTGATTGGACTTCATCTGCAAGCTCATTGAGTCACTTCTGTAATACTAGCTTTCTTTCCTATTTATGCTGGTGTTCCCATCATATTATTCTGTCTAAAGTTCATTTTAAGTCTTACTTTGAAGCATAGCACTAAGAGACATGGAAGGGGTTTTGAACCTTTGTGACTTATGTTAGGAGGTAAAATGTTCTTTAATTTCGCTATTAATTTGCCTGAACTCCTTTCTCTTTAGCAATGCTCAACACAACAATGTGGTTTGTTTTGGTTTTTTGGCTTCTTGACTGTTTTTTGTTTTTCCCAGAAAAATGTCACCCTGTGATTCTAGTGGGGAAATTAAACTGTCTGAGGTTCACTGTGATATTACTGAGCTTCTGGAATGCTGTTGAGGGGCAAAATTCTGAAGGAAAGGAGTGCCAGTAGATTAGTAACTAAAGAGAAGACAGTATATGCTCATTATTGCAATGATAAATTTCTGAAAGAGGTTGTGAATTTTATGATTGATTGCAGAATTAAAAAAACCAATTGTTTTGCTTTGCAGAGATTTGTTTGAAAAGGTGGCTTTCGTTCAAGCATGTAGGTTTTAACATCACAGAATGAGCTATGTGATGGAGGAGAAATATCATAGAGTGAAATTTCTGCTTTTTTTGACAGGGATAGATGCCTTAACATTCACGGCCAGTAAGTTTCCCTGATGTTTAGGTGTTGGCTTGGCTTGTTCCGCATCTCCAAAACTACATATTGCATAGAGAAAACTAATGGATTACAAGTTGTGCAGTGTTGGAATGTAAAGTAATTTAAATGTAATGTCTGCTTTCATTCCCTATTCATTTATTTGTTTATTTTGTTCAGGTTGCCCGACTCATGTTTGCTCTTTCACAGATTTTTTTTTTTTTTAAATGTCTTTTCTTTTAAACTGGCATGATGGCGACTCAAATGGTGACTCAGAAGAACTACCTGGTGTCTTTTAGTGAGGACAGTTGGGTTTCTCACAGTAAAAACATTGTGAGCTCCTGCAAGTAAAGCTACTGATTATTGGTCAGGATTCTTCCCTTCCATTAGGAGGACAGTAATTTCTTACAGTCAGAAGCTAATATTGTGGTTTGCCTTGAAGCTAAGACAATCTGTGAGTAAGTGGCTAGAAAGGACAGTTTCTGTCTCCTTTTGTGACTTCTGGCTGTGTTCTGCCACTGGCTTTGTGCTCTGAGTGATCGGGCAGTTGCAGGGGGAGTAAATTAATCTGGCTAATCTGACACTAATCTAATGTTGAAAAACTTTTCCTTAGGGTCAGCTGCCTGAAAGGCCTTTCTCTAAGTACAGTCACTAAATCCAGTGCTAAAATTCAAGTGACTGGAAGTAGGGGACTGGTAAATGGCTGCTATGAATGGCAACTTGCCAAGAGAATCCTGGCTGTGATGTGAAATCACACCATCACTTTCCCTGGCTGGCACATTTTTCTTAATCACAAGGATGGTTTGAATTTGACTTCCTTCATGGGTGTCATTGCTTTCAGAGGTGTGTGAGTTCAATGCTCACATCTCTTTCATAAACTCAGAATCATTCATATTTCCTTTGTTCTTTTCAAGTTATATGTGAGCAAAGTGAAGAAATCTCTTGAAAAACAAAGCAGATACTTGTTCTTCCTTCCCCTTCTCTTAAGTATGATTCTTGAGTTTTCTGAAATAGAACGAAGCAGCCTTTAATAAACATAAATCCACTGGTAGCTTAACTGCTCAATGCTTGCAACTAGCAAATACTGTGTTTCAGTGTTCATAGTAAAATGTCATGATCTAAGCATATTCTCTTTGTCAAATGGTACTTGAGAAATATTTTTGTTAATGAAATTTTAGTTAGTTGCTGAAAAAAAATTGATGAAACAAATGAGCAGTTTTCCAAGAATGAATATCTCAAATTACTTAGGCACCATGAAATGTTTGAGTGTGCATTGTATTGTTTATTTGTTGTTAATTCCATAAGCCTTTTGGTTTCAAACAAATCTACCTGATGCAGTGTAATGAAAATAATTTTATAGATACCTGTTCTTGGATACAACAGTTTCTTATTGATAGAGGAGAGATTCATTCACAGAAATGAAACAATTTCTTTCAAATGAAAATGACTGACAGAAAAAGGGTGTGCACAGATTCACCTTTTACAGTCTCTTCTGCTGTGGGGCCTATATTTTGTTCATGTCCATAGAGGTATATCCTGTTCTTAAAGTTAGCAGTATCTTTTTAAGGAATGGTATTAGCAATCAACTGAATTCTCTTGCATCCTTTCCTGAGGCAAAAGCTTCTTTAGTATGTGCAATCAATAATTCTAACTCCTTGACTATGGTTTTTAATTTTTTTAAAATTAAGATTGTATTTTGAATTTTGATTGTTTTCTTGAATTATGCTTATGTTTATATTTGATCTTGGTGATGTGAATTACTTTTTAGAAGACTTCATGATGAGGATATTGTGTTAGCAACCACAAACAATTTTCAACTACCAAACTTCCTTTCATAGTAACTTTAATGGATATGGTTGACTTTTCACTGTATCCTTTGATTAAAAGTACTTCTAAAGAAGATAAAAAGTATGTTCTTTACTTGATTCACTTTGAGGAACTTGATTTAAGGCCAAACTTACCAAATATTTAAAGACACAATAAATAAATAAATTTAGTACACAGATTTCTGATTTTTTAAAACTGATCTTTAGTCTTTTAAAAGAAGATATTTATAGGATGCCTTTTTTTTGTTGCTGTTTTGGTTTTTTTTCTCCTCTGTTCCCGTGGTAATACTAACATTTTGCAAAATTTTCAAAATAGTCTTTTATAAACACGCAGGTTGAACTCTAGCATACATTTAATATAGACACTGTGGGGAAGTGTTAAGGGTGTAATGCCTGAGGCCCATTATTCAAGGACTTGCTGGTAAAGGACTTTATCTCTAGTTTTTCTGGTTGGACCCTTCACTAATGTTAATCAGCATTAGCTTTCTCTCTGTCTCATCTGTTGTCTTACAAAATATTCTAAAAAGTTGAAGAAAACACCAAAACTTGGTCAGGCACTATTTTTGGTGGTCTGAATTGTGCTGTGCAAGGACTTGATTTAGCTGGTTTAAAATCAATTGGATGTCACAGAGTTCAGAATGGTGGATTGACTTACGTGAGATACTGTGGAATTAGCTATGTTTTGTTGTTTAAAGGTAAAACAGTGTGAGTTTTCTCTTTTAAAGGATTTGTATGTGTGTATCTATCAACATAAAATTAGACTGTTTGAATTGAGTGAAGCAGATTGAATGTGATTTGACTGAAGACTTCCTGTATCTGTTAGTTGACTTTTGCTGTCATGGGCATTGCATTTTTGTATTTTCTTTTGGTATAGGATCATTTAGGTTGGAAAACATCTCTCAGATCATTAAATTCAGCCATTAACCTGGTACTGCCAAGTCCACCAATAATCCATGCCCCTAAGTGATACATCTACATGTCTTTTAAATACCTTCAGGGATGGTGACTCCACCACTGCCTTGAGTAGCCTGTTCCAGTGCTGGAAGTGAAGAATTTTTCTGATGTCTAAACTAAACCTCCCCTGCCTCAACTTGTGGCCATTTCTTGTTGTCCTGTCAGTTTTTGCCTGGGAGAAGACCCTGAATCCCACTGGCTACACCCTCCTTACAGGCAGTTGTAGAGACCAGCAAGGTTACCCCTGAGCCTCCCTTTCTCAAGGTTGAAGACCCTCTGCTGCTCCCCATCTGACTTGTACTCTAGACCCTTCCCAAGCTCCAGTGCCTTCTGGACCTCAGGGTTTTTCTTGTAGTGAGGGACTCAAAACTGACACAGGATTGAGGTGTGGCTTCACCAGTGCCCAGCGCAGAGGAGTGGTCACTGCCCTGGTCCTGCTCCCACACTGTTTCTGGAGTACCACCATGCAAGCCATGAGCAGACAGTTTCTCCAGAAGAGTGCTGTGTCAAAGCAAACTGTGGCAGACAAAATTCACTTATTCCACCACACGGGTTGCCTGGTCATGGGAGGAGACCAGGTTAGTCACAGCAGGACCTGTCTTTCACAAACCCATGCTGGCTGGGCCTCATTCTTGGTTGTCCTGTATATAACAACACTGGAGAGTATCTGCTCCATACCCTTATCCATGCCCTAGGTCTGACTGACAGGCCTGTGGTTCCCTGGATCCTCCTTCAAGCCTTTTGCGTAGATGAACATCTCATATTGCAGCATTCAGTCAACTAGAAATGTCCTGTTAACAGCCAGAACTGCTTGTAAATAATGGAAAGCGGATTGGTGAGCAGTTCCACCAGCTCCCTCAGGGCCCAGAGATCCCATGTTGCCCTGCAGACTCGTTTGGGTCTTAAGCGGTATAGCAGGTCACTGACCCCTTAGATTATGGGAGGACTTCGTTCTGCTCCCTGTCTCTGTCATCCAGTTCAGTGGGCTGGGTACCTGGAGAGCAACAGTCTTGCTTTTGAAGACTGAGGCAAGGAAGGCATTTGCTGGTCTTTAATGAGACTGTGTGAACAGTTTTATTTCAAAGCAAGAGCTTGTTGTTAAAGAATTTACTGTGTGGAAGGGATGATAAGGCTGTCATTGGGGAAGATCAGGTATCCTTAAATGGGATGTAGCCTGAAGGCTCTGAGAGTCTCTTGCAGCCAGTGAAGAGATAATTTCTAATCTTAACAATGACATGAAAGGGTGAACGAGGAGGAACTGACATCTGCATTAGGAATTTGAGCTGAAAGAGGGTGACTTGATAGTGGGAGCTCCTTTTCCAGAACTCTGCTTCCTCTACCCCTGCCTTTTGCCAACAGGGAAAATGATGTAAAATTATTTTCGAAAAAGGTATTAAACTGTTTTTTCCCCTTTACTGTTCCAAAGGCTATTCTGGTGTTTGGAAGAGGGATCAGACAGTTCAGGGGGAGCAAACTGAATGGTAGATATGAAAGCGTAGATGTTTGAGTACTATTTTCAGGAATTAAATGTGCTAACTAGTAGAACCATTGCTATCCAAGTTATCTGTCATAAGCAAGAGTTAAATGAACAGGCTTGTGGGTAGGAATAGTTTTAGCTTTCAGCTGTATCTATACATCCTTGGGAATTAGAAAATTTAAGCCACAATATCAGTGTATATTTAGAGAATAATACTGAATTAGACGGTGGTGAAGTCATCAAAGTGAGTCAAAGCATTTTATGCAGTGGTGTAGTATTTTAATCAGTAGCTTAGCTAATAACTTAATGCCACCACCTGGAATGTGTATAGTCCTTGCTACTAAACTCCATTTAGTGTAATTCAATATGTCATCTTTTAACAATTGCAAGCTTTGAAGAGAAGCTGTTGTTTTACCTGGCATTATTCAGCATCCTTTTGTAGCTGGAACTTCTAGAGCTACTACAGATAATAAAACTGGCAAGGTCTTGTTTTTGAGCACATACCGCATGCTGGGACTTCTGCAATAACTTGGGTCTCTCTTCTCGTTTTGGTGGCCTCACTGTTTTCTAAGAAGTCTTGCAGCACCTGTACTCCTTAATTATCTCTGCTTCTAGACTTAAGTACAACATGGACTAGAACATGACTACAAATGCTTTTGGACATTTTTCAGAATGTTTTCTATTCAGCAGTACTGTTTGTGTCAAGTACTTAATCTAACTTGTTTCTTTTTTGTTTTGTTGTTGCTACAGCTGCTTCAAGCAGGTGAAACAGGTTAGCAGTAGGTCTGTGATTTGTAAGGGCTTTCAGCTTTTGGTGGCATGGTAGTGTCGTGGCTTGATCCTGGCTGGACACTAGGTTCCCCTCCAAAGCCCTGGCACTCATCTCCTTGACTGGTGAGAGAAAACATGAGGAAAGGGTCATGAATTAAGGACAGGGAGAGATCACTCATGATTTCTGTCATGGGCAAACCAGTCTGAACTTGGGGAAATTGGTTATTAGCAAACAAATTAGAGTAGGATGATGAGAAGTAAAACCTACATCTTTCCTAACCCTCGTATCCTTCCTTGGCCTAACTGCATTCACAATTCTCTGCCTCCTTCCCCCAGCCATTCAGGAGGATCAGAGTAGGGGTTACAGTCAGTTCATCATACCTTGTTTCTGCTGTTCCTTCTTCGTCACATATTCTCACTCCATCCCTGGTTGCAACTTGCTTCTGTTCAATGACTTTTTTTTTTCACCTTCTTACATTATCCCAGAGGTGCTGCTGCCATCATTAACTATTTTAGCCTTGGTCAGTGTGGGTCTGTCTTGGGTGCTGGCTGACACTGGCTCTAAGACATGAGGGAAGGTTCTAGCAGCTTCTCAGAGAAGCTGCCTTGGTAGCCCCCCTCAAAACCTAGCCATGCCAACCCAGTATAAACAAAATACAGAAATTATTTATGGGCTTTCATTCTAACAGCGGCAGCTGTATTAACAATGGTCTTTACTGTGCCAGGTTTACTATGTTTCAGAACTCTAAGCTTTTGTTTCTCAAAGGTGGTATTTCCACAAATAAACATATTTATTTCCCACTTGGGTAAAAATTAGTTGAAGTATTTTATAATGCTAACCTTGATATCCATTGTTAATATTAATTGGAGTCAGTCAAAAGTCTGTCTAAACATAATGTGGATCATGTTCTCTTCTAAGGTTTTTATAGCTGCTAAAAGATTCAGTCTTCTGTTTTGTGCCAGTAGCAGTAACTCAAGTTTCCTACTGCTCTTACTAACTTAGAATTACTGAGTGTCATCAGACTGTCACCTTTTCTAATGTTTAGAATTACACTTTTGCAGGAAATGTCAGATGCCAAATTACCACTTGCTATTCACTGCTTTCTTTCTGCTTGGCTGAGGGTGATAGTATTTTTTGAGTGCTGATTGCAGCCACCTCCTGGTCCTGCACATGGGTCCACCAGTATGGACAAGAACTGCAGGGAGAAAGCAGGGAGTGATTGTTTTGTTTGTTCTTATGTCTGCTGTGTTTAACTGGCTGCCTAATGAGAAGCAGACACTGGCTCTGGTAATGACCAAGCAAAGGCATGTGGGTAAATAGGGTTCATGAACAATCCTTCAACACTGAGCAGTCTTGCATAAGAGAATGCAAGTTTCTCAGAGCTAGAAAAAGAGGAGAATGATAAATCTTGAAAGCATATACAGAGCGTCATGAATTTGGTCCCCTCCTCTCTTATTAGAGCTCTGCTTCGTCAAGGGGTCTTGTCTTGTTGGGAAATACATATTTAAAACTGCTGGGGTAAGCCATGGCCTAGAACAAGGGGTACAGTTATGGTTGTTATTCTTGACAGTTCGTTGTCTTGTCTGTTCCAAAGACCACCAATGACAAAGTTCTTAATGTTACCATTATAGTTTAATACTTCATTACTCCTTTTTTTATTTTTGGTGTTTTTTCCCCTTTGCCACCCCTTTTCCTTGGCTAAACAGTACTAGTAGTTTCCTTGAATGTTTTCATGTTTGCTAGACTCCAGCGCTTTCCTATGAACATTCTCCAGGATCTTCATATTTTTTTGAGAAAATCGCCTGAGATGTGCAATAGTACTTTTATTTAGTACTTGATGTCCTCAGATCAGTGGGAGGACTTTTTCATGTTTTGCAGTCTGTGCTCCTGTGAAGGTATAATGCCACTATTGCCTTCTCTCATTATAGGATCACATGTAGATTTAAGTTCATTTGTGCTGACAGGGTACCTTCATGTGAACTCTTGACAGACCCTCTTTTTATATTTATTAATAAACAGTGGTATTTTTAAGAAAGGGATGAATGTAATACATGCTATAGCAATTTATAATCTTGCTATAAAGTTACAGTGTATTCTTTTTTTCCCAGCTCCTATAGTGCTCAAAATCTTGGGGTATAAAAGGCTAATTTTGTACTTCAGTTCTCTTCCATGACACTGATTTACTCTGCTAATCTATTCTACCATCCCATTTCCCCTTCCCACAAGACTTGATGTTTTAATACCTTTAAGACTTTTCTTACCAGTTCAGTTAAAAAATAAAAAGGTTTCCCATCCATTTCAGGATGGGAATGAAAGCACTTTTTAAATGGCTTGCAAGTAACACTGAGCTAATTTGTAATTCTTTAGGTGTACCATCTCAGAAGCACTTTTGAAACTTAGTCTAGAAAATGAGTACTTAGGATATATTCTTTTGTTGGTTATGCTAATATGACTTACTAATATTGTCAGTTTTTGTGGGATGTAGATTTCTTTTGTTATTGTGTCTGACTAATCAAGTAGGGGACAAGTTGTAAGTGTGTTATAATACATGCTAATACTTTTCTGTCTTTTACAAGATATATTGGTAATAAAATACTTCTGTCTTTAAAATATGATTACATCTGAGAAATTTTTTTTTTCTTTACAGATATTTTCCAACTTATCTCTGAATGAGCGTTGCCTTTCAGTGTCATTAGTCTGTAAATATTGGCGTGACCTCTGTTTAGATTTTCAGTTTTGGAAGCAACTGGATCTCAGTAGTCGTCAGCAGGTATGAAAATATGATCGTGGAATAATTATTTTCATGACTCAGGATTTGTTCTTAGAACTTGTACTTTTCACCAGGGTAAACAAAAGAAACACATAAAATGGTGATATCTGTAGTTTCTCGTATTTTTTTGCTATTAGCTGAACATTTCTGGACCCTTAGATTGGTTCCTTTAAATATAGTGTATTTTGTCTGAGATCAGTTGTTAAACAGTGTGAGCATGAGTGCAATTTGAAATGGGTTGTGCGTTACCTTTCTCAACTCTGCATCAGGTAGTCTGGAACTACGAGATGTCTTACTAATTCAAAGACAAACGTGAGCATTTCTGAGGATGCTGTAGTTGTGTCTTGGTTTAGGGCTAATTTGGGAGAAAACTTTTAAAGGGGTTCTTTTAGAAAGCAAATTTAAGTGGCTTCTCCCTCAATTGGTTCGGGAAAAGATTTTTTTTGAGAACAGTGGAATTTTTTTTTTTTTTAATAGGCTAAGCATATATTAGCAGAAAAAATGAACAATATTAAGCAATAAAACTTTTTCCTATTTGAGGAGATGACAAATTTAGAAAGTCTCCTTTGTGGGTTGTAACTTAGCTCACTCAGTCTGTTATTAGTCCCTGCAGTGATGGAAATGCCGTGGGCCAGGCCTGGTGGGCCACAGGGTGAGTTGGTGGTGGTTGTTTTGGGTTTTTAGTTTAGAGTAGGTTTCAACTGGGTTTTTTAAATGTTTTTTTTCCTTATGTCTTTAAGGAAAAAAACCATAGTTTAGGGAACTTCTCTGCTTTAGCTAGCTAAAAAACTAACTAAAAGTAAATAAAAGCTCTCTTTTACTGTCTGTGCTGAAGACAGCACAGACCCGGAGCAGGAATGTGGAGGAGTGAGNCTGAAGACAGCACAGACCCGGAGCAGGAATGTGGAGGAGTGAGCACAGTTTCTGAAAACAAAGTGTATGCTTCTTCTCTCCCCAGCTTTGCTCTCAGAACCAGTCTTAAAGGTGTAAAACTTATTTTTGGGCTAAACAGATGAATGAGGATATAAGCATCATAAAGTCATTTTAGGACAAACTGAAAGAATGGTCACATATGTGGTGCTTGCTCTGTTTGTTTTAACAAATTTTCTTTTTTTTTTATTCTTCAGCAGGTATGGCTCCCACTCATTAGAAAAGAGGCCGTGGTTTTTTTTTGTTTTTTTTTTTTAGGCTTTTAGCTGATCCTAGAATAAAATATTTGTGGGTTTAATTTAGTGAGATTCCCAGGAGCCTAGCCTTTAATTGTACAGTGTAGCTTCCCTACTTGGAAAGCTTTAGGGATGCCAGTATTGTTTGGCCACTGCCCTTGGGTTTCTTGTTGAGTAGTGACTTGCAGGGGCTTATAAATCGCATCTTGAGAGTTTCATGAAAATACGGGGTACAGAGAAATAACAACAGGACCGTTTCATTTGAAGAAAGATTTTTTTTTTTCCTTTGCAATTTGTCCTTGTTGTGGTTTAATCCCAGCCAGCAGTTGAGGCCCAGGCAGCACCTTCCTCACTCCCCCACCACTAGGGTTGGGGAGAGAACTGGAAGAATAAAAGCTATGTAACTCATGAGTTTAAAGAGTTTAATAGTGAAAGCAAAGTTACACACACATACAGAAAACAAGCAAGACAAAGAATTAATTCACTGCTTCCTATTGGCTGGCGAGTGCTCAGGCATCCCCAGGAGAGCAGGGCCCCATCACACTTGAGAAGACACTTCTCAATGACTTGAGAAGTCAAACCCCCTCACTGGAAATGTCCTCCACTTAATCCTTCTTCCCCTCACTTTATACACTGACTGTGATGCCACCTGGGATATCCCTTTGGTCAGTTGGGGGTCACCTGTCCTGGCTGGGTTCCCTCCCAACCTCCCAGCCTCTTTGCCACTATGGCCAGGTGAAAAGTGGAAAAAGCCTTGGCTCTGTGCTATCTCTGTTCAGCAATAGGAAAGCCAGCACAAATCTAAAACATAGTTGCATACTAATCATTGTGAAGAAAATTCTACCCCAGGCAAAACCAGCACAGTTCTTTTCTATCTTAACACCTGTCTGATGAAAGAGCAAGAAAAAAGATCTGACTTGCTACAAATGAAAACCATATTGAATGCAGCAAAGACTGTTCGTCATCTGTATAAGACAAAAACCAAAAGGGATTCGTGTTGCTCTCTTGCCCTCTTTGGTTAAAGCTAAATCTCATTTATGCCAAGTGATGGGTAGATATTTCTGAATGGTCCTTTGTAGGATTGTCTTCTTTTAAGATTATTGTCATTTTGGGTGACTTCAATAGGTATAGATACAAAATTGATGGAATGCTTTTTAGAGAGGTGTTAAGGAAATTTTGCTGTCTGGGCACCCAGAGG
>VWZP01003100.1:0-26685 GCA_013396995.1 Dicaeum eximium
CCTCTCACCTGGATGAGGGACACGGTGCCGTCGGGGTTGCTGAAGGTTTGTACCACGGTCTGGGAGGGCACCAGGTGGGCGATGCTGTGCGTGGTCGTGGTCTGCGGGGTCTGCTGGTCCTCGAAGGCGTAGAGCAGGTCCTCGCGCCCGTGCTGCTTGTAGCAGTTCTTGACAATGGTCCTCAGGGCCTGGGTCCAGGACACCTGCCAGCAGGAAGGAACAGGGACAGTCAGCCCAGGGAAGTGCTCTGAAGCAGCACAGAGCTGGGATTTGCTGTTTTGGCACACAGCTGGGATTTGGGATGTTTGTCTTCACTGGGGTTTGCAACAATTCGCAAATGACCCCAATATTTAATCTCCCTCTGCTCATTCCCTCCTTTCCCCAAGGAACTCACCCTGCAGAGCCACCTGATCCACTGAGGATGTCCCTGCTCAGTGCAGGGGTTTGATGAGAAGACCTTTAAAAGGGCCCTTGGAACCCAAACCATTCTGTGACTCCAAGCAGAAAACCACGGTGATTTGGGAAAGCACCAAAATTCTGCCACAGCACCATTTCCAGCCTCTCCACCCAACCACCCCTGAAGCAGCCTGCACAGGTCCTGCTGCCTCCACACCACGGTGGCTTCCTTTCATTATCTCTGTGACAGGTTGGTAGAAACTTTACTCAAGACTTTTTCACCCAGTTCTCTCATTTTTCCTGGCTCCCCTGCACATCCCTGACTCTTTCCTTTAAGCACAAAGCTCCCTGCTGCTCCAAACAGGACAGCACCCCTTCCTTCCTTCAGGAGGCCACGACACAGACTCTCTCTTCTGTCCCTCAAGGCAAAAACCACTCCCAAAAACCAGCCTGCAGCCCTGTGCTCCATTTGGAGGCAGACAGGAGACACCCACCCGCTGCTTCTGCTCCTCCGTGCGGACGTCGCTGCGGACGTTGGCCCAGGGGATGTCCTCGGGCCACCAGATGGGCTTGCAGCTCTCCTTGCCCCAGCCTGGCTTCCCACGACCCGTGGAATACTTCAGCATCTCGGGGATGAAGGCTCTCAGCTGTGCCTGGAACAAACAAAAGGTTGGGAGGTGTTTAGGAATTCACATGTCTGGCAGTTTTGAGGTGAGTTACACAGAATTATTGTGTTCAACTTCCATCTGGTTGGAGCCATCAACTGGAAGAGCCCTGAATGGCCAAGGAAGGTGGACAGTACTTTGCCATCTTCTCCCAAGACTCAGCTTGGCAGCAGGTGGAAAAGAAGAAACAAAATTAAATCAGCCAAAACAAAATTACGACACCAAGGCACAGCCATTGTATTGACATTTCACAACTCAAACGTTACCAGGAAGAGAATGAGCCAACCTGAAATGGAAAAAAAAGAAAAAATCACAATAACCCATTAAAAACCCCTCACTCAATGTCCCTACAATGGCAGGAAGTCAGGCATGAGCTGATGTATTTACAAAGATGCTGTGAGGGGATGGAGCTTCAGTGACTGCTGAAATGTGGAAGCCACCATCTCACACTTCTCCTGCCCTGTCCTACCAAAATAAAGAACTCACAGAGGGTTTTGTGACAAGATTGGTTTTGTACCAGGGACTCCTTGGAGCACCAGGAAAAGGCTGGTTCAGCTACAGAGCAGAGCAGGAAGGGGAGAGCTCTCCTTATGTCAAAGGAAAACACATTTAGAGCTTAAAAACTGCATTTAGGAGCTGCTCCCTGCATCCCTTCAGAGCTTTTAGAGTAAATTATTTCATAGAACCATGGAGTCCTTTTGGTGGGAAAAGACCTTTAAGTTCCCCAGCACTGCCAAAGCCATCACTGCCCCATGTCCCCAAGTGCCACATCCACAGGACTTTGAAATCCCTCCAGGGATGGGCACTCCAAAGCTCCCTGGGCATTTCCAGTGCCTGACCCCCCTTTCCATGAAGGAATTTCCCCCAAATCCCCACTGCCCCTGCCCTGGCCCAGCCTGGGGCCGTTCCCTCTCCTCCTGTCCCTGTTCCCTGGGAGCAGAGCCCGACCCCCCCGGCTGTCCCCTCCTGGCAGGAGCTGTGCAGAGCCACAAGGTCCCCCCTGAGCCTCCTTTTCTCCAGGCTCAGCCCCTTCCCAGCTCCCTCAGGAATTCCTCAGATCCTTCTCCTTGTGCTCCAGCATCCCCAGCTCTGTTCTCCTCTCTGGACAGAGTCTGGATGTTGCATCCATTGTTGCTCCAAGCTGTCCATGATGTCCACATCCACTTCAAGCTGCCTTTTCCACCTTACACATGGAATATGCACTGTAGCACCTTTTCCCCAGCCTGTCCATGATCCACCTTCCACTGCAGGGCCAACACTCACCCTGACATGCTCCAGGCTCCCTGGATGAAGCCTGGTGAAGGGAGAAGAAATAATTCCCTCACAGAGCAGTCTCTTTAAAAATATATTGTTCATAGTCCAAGGCAGAAAAGAATTTGTTTCTTCAGAAACACTGCAATAAACAGTGCTGGGGGAAGGAGGAAAAACCAGAATGGAGCTGTAAAAGGCAGGGAGTTCACTCCCAAGGATTAATATTTAGCAGTAACTCTGCCCAATAATTTATTCAAACAAACCTGGTAGCAGCAGGTTTATGTTTTGAGCTGCCTGGTGCAAAAACAGTTAAAAGCTTTCCAGCTGGATCAATTACTGGCCCACAGGAGTTCAGGGCTCAAGGTACTCGTTAAGGAGGGTTTGTCTTTAATCCACAGGGGAGACAATCAGCAGCACTGTCAGGAGAGAGGACTTGGCTAATTAGTGCCCTAACGAGGCTGGGGCTCTGCCACAGGTGATGTCCCCCACACAAAGCCCCCACGTCCCTCAGGGCACAGGTGGGAACGTTCACCTGCAGGTTCTGCTGACACCATCCAGGAACCACCCAAAAATCAAACATCTGCTGGAAAAAATCCAGTGGCACGTTCCAGTTTGTGCCCTTGGCAGCTTGGAAAGGGCTCAGGTAACCCTCAGGATGGAGGATTTGGGAGAAACTGTGAGAAATGTTTCTTTGCCACCCTTTCATGCAGGCTCAGTGTTTTCACTTTTAACATTAAATTCGAGAATTAATAATTGGTTGAGCTATCCCAATCCCAAATGCAACAGCCCAAAGCACAGCCAGCTGTATCCCAACTGCTCTCCAGAGCTGGAAACAACAAGGAAAGTGGTTTCTAGAACAGAGCAAAACCTCTGCCTGGGAATTTTCTACTCATCCCCAGAGCTCAGCCTCAGGAACTCTGGGAAAAGCAAAGTCCAGTCCATGCAGGACCTCAGCTGCACCTGGAAGTGGGAGAGGGAAAAAACAGCAACTGCACGAGAGCTGGGAGTGAACATTCATCCCTGAATCCATCCCTGCTGCACTTCCCAGAGCTGCAAAACTGTTGGAATCCAGGGCACAGGGAATGTCTCTCTGCCTGTTTTAAAAAATTCTGACCCTCAGCAGAACTCTGCTTTTAACCTTCATCCCTGGAAAAAATTGCCCAAAACTTTGGGATGAGTTAGAGCACACAGGTGTGAATTAGATAGCAGTGGTAGTTTATCACAGGGTGAGGAATTTTGGGTTTTAGGATTTAATGAGAGAGTGAACAGGAGACAAGATGGAGGATTTTGGGTGTTGTCCCTTCTTCCTTCTCATCCCTCTTCAGCTCCATTTTCTGTAGCACTGGTGGCACAAAGTTATTGGTTAGAGAAAGCAGCAGTGTGGGAGTTACGTGAATGGATCAGTAGAAGTTATTGGTAGAAAAGTAAAAACAAAGTAGGTGTTAGAAAGGAATTGGGTTAAACAGCTTTAAAAGGCCTTGGTTTGGGTGTTTGGGTCCATTTTGTGCCTTGCTTCTCATTCATCCCTGAATTCATCCCTGCTGCACTTCCCAGAGCTGGAAAACCATAAAAGCACCAGGCTATTGCTCAGCTGCACCAGAGCTGATTCCAGCAGGGATTCTCCCCCTGGCACGTGCCAAGGAGCAGCTGGGAGAGCAGGAGTGCAGGAGATGAACAGGCACCACCATGATTTTTGAAAAACTTTTTAAAGTTTTTTCTGGCTTGTAGGAGCCAGGAAAACTTTTACTGGCTCCTACAAGCAGGTTATAAATCACGGGGGCTTAAAAAAAATCAGATTAAAGGACAAATCACCTGTTGATAAAACAGTGAGAGCTAACTGAAGCACTGACCTCAGCTTGGTTAAGCTCAGATTACACAATTTCACTCCTCAATCACATCAAGGAGCAGCTGAGAACATGTTGAGGGGAAAACTCAGCTGTCACCAAAGTCCAGGAAGCCCCAAGATTCCCCTCTGTGAAGGCTGAAAATCCCAGGTTTTCCTGCCCAGCCCAGGTGGGTGATACTCTCCATTCCCAAGGTTAGAGAAGCATCTTTGCCCAGGTAAATAAAGGCTTTATTTCCCTCCAGACCACTGGGGAAGCAGAGCAATTAAAAGGAGAATTATTTTCACCTCCTCACTGATGACACCTCTACACCTGCTGAAAGCAGAGGCCTCATTTTTCCAGTCCCTGCCATCCTAATTATATTTAGATTCTTTTTTGTTCCAGTTTTCATTAGGGTTTTGTGCAACTCAGTTGCAAAAAAAGCTGATTTTTTAACTAGAAAACACAAATAATTATACTGGAAGCTCTGGGAATCAAGATTGCCATAATAAATGGTGGCACCTCTGTGCAGAGCTCAGGAGAAACCTTTCCACAAAGCTCTTCTGAGCCACCTCCCTGTGCTGGAAGGATGAGGGCCATTCCTAAAAAAAGATCCTTGTTTTTCTCCCATAAAGCAGCAGGAGAGGATTTGAAAGAAGAGGTTCTACATCATCAGGACAAGGAGGAGAAAAACATTTCCACGGGGAGCTGTTACTGGTACACAACAAAAGCTGCCCATGAGCAGCTCCTGCAGGTGCCACCTTTCACAGGAGCTTCAAAATCCAAGAAATAATTTCTGTTTTATTTGTCAGGGATTGGGAAAATTATCTGTACCAGCCAAAGCACAGTAAGCTTAATAAAATTTTATTATGAGTGTGAGCTTGTCTGATTCCACTAAGAAGTGGAAATGGTGTTTTGAGCAGGGTGTGACCTCTGCAGAGCACAGAAAAATCTGCACATCTTTGCCCTGCTCCCACACCTTTTTGTGCTGCCCTTTCCATGTCATTATTCCCTTGGAAAAAAATTGCCTTTCAGCATTAAAAACTGGCTGTGGTGCCTCAGACTGGTTGTTCAGAGCTTCCTGCAGGGCACTCCTGCCTGAATTCAGGTCCTGCATCCCTGGGGAAGGAGATTTCCTTCCAGATGAAGCTTCCCTGGGGAGTCCCCTCCACTTTCTCCCAGCACTGAGGTCAGCAAGGGGCTGGACCTGGAGAGAAAGGGAATCTCCCACATGCCCAGGGCAGATAATTCTCCAACAAAAATATCTCACTCAGCTCTGATCTGGGGTTAAAGCTTTGGCAAACTCCCTCTGCTCCAATCCACAGCAAGAAACAGAGGAGGAAATGAACTGCAGGACACAGAAAAGTGTCCATGAGCGACTTTCCCAACTTTGGTGCCTAAAGATTGCAGCAAAGAGTGGAACAAATATTTTCCCTGTTCCCACTTTCTGGGAGGTGCCAAAAGCAGCTCCAAATGGAGCACTCCCAGCAGCCTGAGCTCTCCTCACCAGCAGGTTTTTTCACAGAGAAAATCAGCACTTTTGGGATTTAGGGTACAGAGAATGTTTCTATGTCTGTTTTAAGAAATTCTGACTTTAGTAAAACACTGTTTTTAATTTTTGTCTTTAGGAAAAATTGCTAAAATTTTGGGATGAGTATGAGTATACAGGTAGTAGTGTGTAGTGGTAGTAGTAGTGTATCATAGAGTGAAGAATTTAGGATTTTAATATAAGAGTGAATGGGAGACAAGATAGAAGATTTAACGTATTGTTCTTTTTTTTTGTTTGTTTGTTTTTAGTTCTATTTTTTGTAAGAACTCAAGAAAGGGGAACCTCCCCCAAAGGGCCCAGGGGGTTGAGTTCCCATCCTTGTTGGGACCAGAAAAAAAAAACCAAACCTGACAAGCACCACAAACAAAGCCCCACATCCAACCAGGACCTGAGCCGTTACAGCCCCGGGGGACAGAGGAGATCAGAGCCGTCCCCTGGAGGCACAGCCACACAAAACAACAGCAAAATGCCAAACATCCCTCTCTTGCCCTGCCTCTGGCTGCTCACCTGGGTCATCTTGTCCACAGAGACGGGGATGCCATCGATGGTGAGGGGCGGCAGCTCCGAGTTGACCTCCTGAGGGGCCGGGGCGTGCTCGGCCAGCGCCGACTCCAGGTCCTCCAGGATGGTGCTCTTGTACTTGCGTACCTGTGGGGAGTTGTTAGGCTCAGGTAAACAAGGTGAGCAGCACCAGGAGAGGGGCAGGGTGCTGGCCCAGCCACCTTCCCCAAGGTGCTGCAGAGCAGGAGGAGCAAAGGGTGGCACAGCTGGCAGGAAACACCGGCGGCCCCCGAGGCTCAGCCCTACGGAAAAGCTGCTGATGAAACTTGAAGTAACACTGGCAAGGGAAGAATTTGTGGGGTGAAAGGAAAAGTTCTGAAGGCAGAATTTGTCCTGGGTAGGAGCTGAAACAAGGTGCAGGAACTGACAGCAGAGCTGAGCTCAAACAGGGTTGTTTAGTCTGGAGAAAAGGGGGATCAGGGGGGACCTTGTGGCTCTGCACAGCTCCTGCCAGGAGGGGACAGCCGGGGGGGTCGGGCTCTGCTCCCAGGGAACAGGGACAGGAGGAGAGGGAACGGCCTCAGGCTGGGCCAGGATGGGATCAGCAGGAATTTCCTCATGGAAAGGGTGCTCAGGCCTTGGAACTGCCCAGGGGGGTTTGGAGTGCCCATCCCTGGAGGTGTCTGAGGGACACCTGGATGTGGCACTCAGTGCTCTGGGCTGGGGACAAGGTGGGGACTGGGCACAGCTTGGACTCAATGACCCTGGAGGTCTTTCCCAACCTCAGGGATTCTGGGATTCTGTGATCACGAGCTGTTCCCTCTGATTTTGAATCCAGGATACTCCCCCCTGGTGAGATGTGCCAGGGAGCCATCCTTGCAGAGAAGAGAGGACCTCAGTGCTGCCCTCTTGTCAGGGAATCAGGAACATTAAGGCTGGAAAAGACCTCTGAAATCACTGACTCAGCCAGGTCCAGCACTGTATTCTATAAAACCTAAACTATTTTCCAGGGTTTTTAACAAGCCCTTCAGATCCCTACCAGGCTTCCAAGGCTGCCCTGGGCAGAAGGAAATCCGCAGAGAAAGTGAGGAATTTCTTTCCTCACTTTTCTAGGGCCACCTACCACGTTCTCCAAGGGTGCAGCACCGAATACTTTGAAGACAGGGTTGGGTTTGGAGGGAGAGATGCACAGGACAATGGCCTGCTGCCCCACTCTGGTGGTGTACTCATCCAGCGTGGCCCGGAGCTTCCTGGAACAAGGGAAAAATGGGAAATTTCAGCTGAAAGCCCTGCAGAAACACAACCCCTCTGACTGCCAGCTCCCTTTCACAAAGCAGGTGAGAAACAGAGCCCCAGCTGCTCAGCTTGGCCACATATTGAGTTTATTCCTCTGCTCCACAGGCCTGCTGTGCTCCCTGCAGTCACCCAGCAGCTCAAATGTCAATTATTCTCCCCTCTCTCCTTTTCTCATTGATGTAAAAAGAGGAATCACCAGAGCAGCAAAGCTGGGCCAGCAAGAGTCTGCACTTCCACTCTGTCTTAGCAACACTTCAACTTTTGTTGAAGCAGCTGAATGATTCATCAAAAGAGGCCTGCAGACAGAGGTTGTTTTACATCCAGATCATAGCAGTGCAATTCTCCAGCACCAAAGCCCTGCTCAAACCAGATCTGTAGGAATTTGAGCTGCAGGATAGGCAACAACTGGAAATATTGCAACAGCTCAGCACAGGAAACCCAGGTGTCCCAACACCTGCCCCATCAGCAACTCCCTCCAGAATTAAAATGTTCCACTGGATATTTTCTGCCTCTTGCTCCCTTTTAAGCAGTGCAAGAGTCAGAAATGGTGGCAGAAACTCTAAAAGCAATAGAGAAGTAAAGTTTTCCTCAGAAAACCTGAGCACTCCACGAGGTGACAGCTCAGTCCCTGTCCTTGGCCCTGTCCTGTTGCCAAAAAGCACCACCAGCTACACACAGATCCCCCAGTCAGGGGTTTGAAATGACCACTTGATTCCCAGTGGGGTGAAAATCAAGCACAAACACGTGTTCAACTGACCAGAGTGGGAAAAAAAAAAGATGTTTTGTCATTATGTTAATGTAGTAAAATGATGTAGTTGTGTGAAAGGAGAAGAAATAATTCCTTCATTGAGCAGTTTCTTTAAAAATATGTTGTTCATATTTCAAGGGAGAAAAGGATTTGTTCCTCAGAAACACTGCAATCAACAGGGCTGAGCTGGGGGAAGGAGCAAAAACCAGAATGGAGCTGTGAAAGGCAGGGAGTTCACTCCCAAGGATTAGTATTTAGCAGTACCTCTGCCCAATAATTTAACATTAACTGCCCAACGAGATCCCAAACAGCATAAAAAGCAAAAATCATTCCAAAAGCTAAGGAGCAGCAGCAGCCAATATTCACAGATGTTTCCAGAGCATGGAATTTCAGGAGGTGTCTCCAGGGCTGTGCAGCCCCATCAGCTCTGGTGTGGCTCGGGGGCCATCAGGTGGGCAAACAGCCTCAGAGCACCTGGAATGCAACACCTGGAGGGCTCTGCTGTCTCCACAGAAACTTTAGAAGTTTCTAAAGCGAAAAAAAGTGTTTCAACTCAGGCAGGAATCTCCCCTTGATTATTCTTCCTAAAACTGTGCTCTAAAGCCTGCAGTCTTCACCGTGGAGCTTGTCCAGTGACAAAGGAAATTTGGATATGCACACACTGAATTTATTCCCAGAATGGTTTGATCAAGCAGAAAAGACTTTTTTCATGAGGCAGATAAATCCTTTGCAGAGCTGGGATATGGATGGAGCTTCAATTTCTGCTAAAGCCACCATGGATACCTTGCAATGTCACTGTGACAGATTTAACTGGTGACCAGTGGGGTTAAAACAGAACAATGGATCCACCAGAGTGTCAATCCTGGTGATGATCATAAAATCACTTCAGAGATGAGCAGAGCTTCAATTTAACCCTTTAATGCAAACTAAACCACAACTCTGGGGCTCCAGAAAGACACTCCCAAAAAGTCCCTGAGCTGGGTGACTTCTGGGCAGCACTTGGTGTGGCCACACAGGCCAGCAGAGCTGGCTGGAGGCCACTGAGGTGGCAGGGACAGGTGAGTGCTCACCTGAGCAAACGTGTCTGCTGCCTCTTCCGAATGGAGGGGTTGGACTCAAAAACGTGAGGTCGCTTCCGTTTCTTGCCCGTTGCCACAGCAGCAGCTGCTGCCATCCCCACAGGGCCTAAAATGAAACCACAGAGGGTCAGTCAGCACCAGCAGCTCAGCAGGGACATTGTCACTGTGCCCCCCAGCCTGGAATGGTGCCCAGGGTGTCCCCAGCAGAGCCAAGGGACACAAATCCCTCCCTGAGCTCTGCTCTCCAGCATTGCAGTGAAATCTCCATTCCCCAGGCTGGCAAATCCCAGCTCAGTCCTGGGTGAAAGTCACACACTTCAGCCTGAAGTTTTCCTTACACTCACAGAATTCTGTATTTCATCTTCCAAACACACTGAAAAACTCCCAAGACTTTGAATAACTGACTGATCTGAGGAGATCCTGGTGGCTGGGAAGAGGAAACCAAGTACAGCTCCACAAATCCTGCTTGGGCACCTCAACTACAGCAGCAGGAGTCTGAGGCTTTCCTAAAGGATTCAGGACCTGTTCTAATGGGAAAGAAATGTAAAATCCAGAGTTCCCAGCAGTGTCCTACAAGGGAAAGAAATGTAAAATCCAGAGTTCCCAGCAGTGTCCTACCAGGGAAAGAAATGTAAAATCCAGAGTTCCCAGCAGTGTCCTACCAGCATCTTCTGAAGGCCACCCAGGCCTGAAAATCCTGTGTGCTAGAAGGGAAGGGGAAAGAAAAAATCCTGCAGGATGAGAGGCTGGAAAACTCATCAGCAAGGGGCATGGGATGCTCAGGGGGTGGTGGAACCTCACAGATTTGGTCTAAAGTCTGATACAGAGTCAAGCCAGACTCAGTGCTTAATTATCAGCCCATTTTTCTGCTAATGCAGAACCACTACAGGGCCAGTCTGGAGGACATTTGGCCCCAGTGGCAGGAATCTGTGATCCTGAAGTACTTTCCCAGTCCAGCTTTGTCAGGATCTCCCTGGGAGAGGCCTGACACGTGAGCTCCCTGACTCAGCAAGGCCACGCCGCTCTCCTGGGTTACTTTTTGCTGTTGTTTATGTGGGGCCTGAAATAATTTTTGTTCTTTGACATATTTGGTATTTTAATTTTTTTACTTGAGGCAGCATTTTAGCAGGGAGCATTGTATAAGCCAGCAATTCCCAGCACCTCTGTGTTGCACACAGAAATGATGTGGGGCTCAAGCAGAGCTGGTGGAGAAGGGAGGGAGAATTTCCTGTGGAATATTCCTGTGGGTGGGATGGACCAGGGATGCTTCAGGATTTAGCTTTTATATTTTTCAGATCCTGTACTGCTTTAGTGTATAACTCTAAAACTCCTTAGCCTGTCAGCTACTGTTCTCCCATTTTATTCAGCCAAAACAATTCCTCTCTCGGCCTGAAACTCAAGGGCATCTTACTGTCTTAGGCCCTGAGAGATGTGGAAATTTTATGGGGGGCAAACCTGGAGTAAATTACTTCATTACCTGAAGCTGTAATAGGAGGATTAACCCCTGATATGCAAATGAACCCAAATTATAATTGTCTGAAAGACTCATGACCGTTTTCCACCTTGGGTGTCACCTCTGGAAGGCTTCTCCCTGCCCAAGCTGTACCTACTGCAGGCCTTCAACAAACACCTACTTTTACTCTCTTAATTTTGGCTAGCCTCTCCAATTTTTAGGTAGCCACTCCAAGGAACCACCAGGAGGTGATGACGGTGCTGGGGCAGCCCCCGGGCCGTACCTGCAGCCGCCAGGTGCGCGGTGACCTCGTCGGCAGCCGTGGAGTTGAGGATGTCGGAGTCGTCGTAGGAGGTGTCCTCGGGCGAGGAGGGCGAGTCCTCGTCGGCGCTCAGCATGCTGTGCTCCGTGTAGGTGGCCACGTGCACCTGCTGCACCTGCTGGGCCACGGCGTGGGCCTCGATGGTCGCCATGTGCTCTGCTTGGCTCACTCCGTGTTCTTCCATCAAGAGTCACTGGCAAAGAGGGACACAAAGTTGTGAGCACCTTCCCCAGGGACAGTGGGTGTCTGCAAGAGGGGAGTAACTCTGCAAGGAGTTAGGAGAGGAACTTTAGGGTAAAGAGCTGGAAAATGCACGCTTTTAAAGAGAGTACACACACCACTAACTCTGCTGGAGGAAAGGTCCCCAAGGTCCTGCAGCTCTGAGGTTCTGTGTCCCTCACCAGCTGTCAAAGGGGCAAAGCTGGGATTTGCTTTTGCCACGTCAAGTTGCAGCTTTCAGGGAAGAGGCCTGAGGGTGACACAAAGTCTCCTCTACCTCACCAGCTCAGGACACAAATGAGGATGCCAGTACAGAATCCCAGGATCACTGAGGATGAAGAAGAGCTCTGAGATCATCCAGTCCAACCTATGCCCCCTCCCCAGCCCAGAGCACTGAGTGCCACAGCCAGGAATTCCTCAGACACCTCCAGGGATGGGCACTCCAAACCTCCCTGGGCAGTTCCAAGGCCTGAGCGCCCTTTCCATGAGGAATTTCCCCAAAATCCCCCCTGCCCCTGCCCTGGCCCAGCCTGAGGCCGTTCCCTCTCCTCCTGTCCCTGTTCCCTGGGAGCAGAGCCCGACCCCCCCGGCTGTCCCCTCCTGGCAGGAGCTGTGCAGAGCCACAAGGTCCCCCCTGAGCCTCCTTTGCTCCAGGCTCAGCCCCTTCCCAGCTCCCTCAGGAATTCTCCAGCCCCTTTCCAGCTCCCTCAGCAGCTCCAGACCCTTCCCAGCTCCATTCCCTTCCCTGGACATGCTCCAGCCTCTCCAGATCTTTCTGGAGGTGCCCAGACCTGGACTCAGAGTCCAGAAATAGGCAAAGTCATCACAACCCAAGCACAAATATCACAGAAAGCTGATTTATTTAAGGTGTCCAGGGGTAATGCACTGAGCAAAGCAGCAGCTTACAGAGTCAGCAGGGCCCTGGGCCACACACTGGGAACACAGATCTGTGCAGAAGGAGCAGGACAGGAGGTGCAGGGATATTTTCAGTCTGTGCCTGCTGTACATTTGTGGAAAAGAAACAACACATCCCTAAGATATTTTCAAACAGGAGAATTAGAACCTCAACCCTCAAAAACAGATTCTCCAAAAGGAAGCTGTTCCTGCTCAGGGCAAAGAGCAGAAAGAGGTGACCAGCTGCAGTGAATGAGAAAATAAACAAAAAAAAAGATTCTGACTTTGTAAGTACAGTCATGGAATTACAGCTCCTGACTGACACCAGATCACAGAATGCCATGGAGGGGTCAGTGAGACAGGGGAACCCAAACCACTTTGTCAAGAGGGTTATTTTGACCAAACAAAAAGGAGGCTGCAGCCAGGTGGGGGTTGGTCTCTTCTCCCAAGCCACAGGACAAGAGGAAATGGGTTCAAGTTCTGCTGGGGAGGTTTAGATGGGATTTTAGGGAACATTTCTTCTCCAAGAGGGTTGTCAGTGGAACAGGGAAGTGCTGGAGTCCCCATCCCTGAGGGGATTTAACAGACCCTGGGGACACGGCTTAGTGGTGGGATTGGCAGTGCTGGGGAAGGGCTGGAATATTCCAGCCTGAGGGACAGCAGAATTGTTGTTGTGAGACCATCACAAACCTACTGAGGCTACAGCTAAAGCCAAACCAGCTTCAGACTCCCAGTCCTCCCTAAAAAGCTGCTGGAGTCCGATGTAGCTGTTGTCCAACCCTGTTTACAACTTGGGCTGTAATATTAGAACCACCCAAAAATAGCAGGAGCTCAAACAGTGCCAGTGAGGGACTGAGACGTTGAGGTACATTGAGACAAACTGAAAACTTCTGGTGGAGAAACCATCAGCCCTAACCTCCTTCCAAGAAACTCATTCTGCCATCACCAGAAAAAAAACAAGTGGGGAAAAAGTATTTCAAGTAAATCCTTATAGACCAGCTGAACAGATTCCTCATGACACCGAGGTTTTGCTGAAAGGGGACATTACTGGAGCAACACAGTGTTAGGTACTTCTATTAAAATTTTAAAAACCCACGGAAAAACCAGAATATGATTGATAGAGCACAGTGACTTTAAAGCTCATCAGCAGAAAAAAACCCACAACAAGGGAAGAAACCACTGGAAGGAAACCTTGCACTCAAAGGCAACCTACACCTGATGCCACGAACACTGAAACCTTGGGAAGCCATTCCCAAATTCAAATGATTGCTCAAGGATTCCTGACACAAGCCAGGCTTTGTGGGCCAACACTTTGACTGGCCCAGCAAAGCATCCCTGGGACACATCCCAAGGGTGGGGCTTGGATCTGAGCAGGGATTTGGGCAGGGGGATGAAAGGAAAGCTGGTCCTGGTTAGCTTTAGGGATGAGCATTCACCACTCCAGCAAAGGAACGCTGATCCCTGTTTTTCTCCCAAAACCAGAGCGGTTTCAGGCGCAGGGAAAGCCTAAAGAGCCAGTGGTGACTGCAAAGACATTTCCTGGTAGCCGTGGCTTAGTCCAGAGGGTTTGGATCACAGCCAGAAGCTGTTTTAATGTCATTTAAAGTGCTTATTAAAAATATGAGGATAAAATCCCTCTCCTCAACAGTGCAGTTGCTTCATCAGTTGACTCTGATGTCCTGTCAGCCCTGAGCAGTGGCTGTCGACAGCATCACTGGAGGAACACCAGCAGCAGGAGGAAACAGCAGAGCTGCACCACTCAGACCACCAGAAAACAACAGGAACTGGTCGTGAACCCTGTAAATTCCACACCAAATTTACACCCACGTGGATTGAAATGAAGGTCTCTGTGGTGTGACCGTAACAAGTCGTAACTCAACCCATAAAAACCCCACAGACACCATCCAGGTTAATGGGTTAAAACTGAGCCCAAAATAAAAATTCCACACTAGAAAAAAAATCATGAGGAGCAGCAGCACCATGGAAAAACTCCCTTACACAGGCAGGGCCTGGAATTATTTTAAACCTTTGTCCCACTGAAGAGGTTTTGCTTCAGACGCTGCAGGAGACACGACTGAGACAGACTGAACCTGGAGATGAGCATTCATCCTCTGCAATGTTAAATCATGGTGCCATTTTTACCAACTCAGCCTACACCTCATTAATTTGAAACCCTGCTCAGATCAGCAATAAATAAAAGAATCGCTGGGTCTTGCTTCTTTGGTGGTTTAAATAATTTTGAAAGGAAGCAAAATAGGAATTATATGGAAATGTTGAGAGACCTGCTTGCTCTGTCCTCTTGTGAGCATGCAAGAGAAGATCCCTCCTAGGATCCAGCCATGAAAGGGACCTCAGGGAATGCAGGGGCAAAGTTTTAAATGAAATTGGGTAGATTTATATCAGACATAAGGAAGAAATCCTTCCCTGTTGCCCAGAGCAGCTGGGGCTGCCCCTGGATCCCTGGCAGTGCCCAAGGCCAGGCTGGAGCAGCCTGGGACAGGGGGAGGTGGCCCAAAGCAGGGGACAGCCCTGGATGGGCTTTAAGGTCCCTTCCAACCCAACCCATTCCATGATTCCACCATTCTGAAATAGGGTGGGAACAACCAATGGCATCCAAAACACCAAATATAAAGATTTTGTGCTCAAATTGATCAATCGAGTTGATGTTCTTAGAAAATTTGCTTCTTTGCTAATTATCCTGATTGTCAGAATTCAGAGTGAGTCATTCTGGGTGGAAAAACAAATGGGAAAGGTTCCCCTGTATTCTGTACCAGCACCAACATGAGAACAAATACCATATTTCATAATTAAAACTAAAATTTTATAACTAAAATGCAGGAATTAGCGAATCCCCAGAGGCAAAGGGAGAGATCAGCTCTCACACAGCCCGCTGAGGGTGCACAACCTTTCCCAACCAAAGGTTTTGGGAAGAAGGAAATCCCATCCCAGCAATGAACATTGTTGGATGGATGTCCCCAGCTCAAGCAGCAGCTCTGAGGAGCTGGAAATTACAGGGGAGGAAAAAGAGAGGACTAAGGAAAACACATTCTGAAAGCTCAGAATCCTCGTTACAAGTGATCAATGTCCCCAATTAGTTTAGCAGACACATTACCAAGGTCAGGGGACTGTCCCTGTTCTCATCTCAGGCTGCTCAGGTCATGGGCCTTCTCCTCTTCCCAAGGATGAGACTCCTCAGGAGAAAGGCTGCCACCCTCCAAAGGCTTTGAGCCACTGAAAAGATGGAATCATGGAAAAATTCAGGTTGGAAAAGCCCTCTAGGATCATTGAGTCTAATTGCTGTCCCCCTGCACTGCCAAGGCCACCACTAAACCCATTCCCTGGTGAGGGACCCACCCAAACACACAGGGCACGACACAGGAGGGGCCTCGTGGCCTCCAACACTTGCAGATTAAGGCTTTTCACATCATTTTCCCCAAAATCATGCCTTGTGCTCAGCAAAACACGGAGAAAGGAAGAGAAGTCGATGTTGTGGTTGCTCAGTCAGCTCAGGGGATGTCAGATGTTCCCAGGGTTTTTCATTTATTTTGGTTTACTTTGCCTTGTTTTTTTAAAATTAAGTAGTTCAAAGGGCTTATTTGAGAGGGTCAATCCTACACACTCAGGAATAATCCCTCTGGTTTGTTTCTTTCAAAGGAATGAAAACACTCCTGGTTTTCCTTTCCCCAAACCATTTTCTGGTTGATCTCTGTGCTGCAGTCAGCACCAACTCCTTACTGACAACCCTGCTAAACACAGGAATCCTGAAAAAGAAAGAGAAAATCTGGTTCATTATTCAAGCTGGTCCCACTCCTCGTGCTTTCACTTCAGAGAAATCCTGCTCCAGGTGTTTTCCAGAAAACCTGCAACACCTCCTGCCTTTCTTCTGCTCTTCTGTGAAGCTGACAAGCATCTGGAGTTTAATGGATTCAAGGCTCTGCCATAAATAAGTTTGCTCTGCATTAAACAACATCACACATTTTGTTCTGGGAGGTGGCTGCAGAGCTCCTGTGATCATTCTCTGTGGTGTTCACCCCTCCAGGAAATCATCCTCTAAACCTCAGGTTTAGAACCTCAGGTTCTGGCCACTGTTTGCCGTTCCCCTCGCTGGGAGGGAGCCGTGGTCATTCCTCACTCACTGCTGCTCCATCTCCACCAGCCACAGAGCAAGGCTGGAGCAGTTTCCAGCTTCCCAGCCCACCAAGATGCTGCTGGTGGCACCCAGGACTTCCCACCTGCTCCTGCTGAGCTGTTTGCTCACTCCCAGCAGGGTGAGGAAGACCTCACTTCCATTTCTTTTGAGAACTTCCAGCTGTTTGTGGCCTCCTCCTTCGTGACGGGGAGGGATCAAGGTACCTTTGATGATCTGGGTTGACCTGATGTGAAGGAGATTTTTCAACTGGCTCACACTTGGTGGATTCAATCAGATTAAAAAGCACTTCCTCTGCACTTAGTGCTCAGGAATGTGTTATTTAAAAAGCTGTTCCAAACTTCCGGCTGCGCGTCTCGATAAATTCCAATTTCCCTGCAGAGGCAGCCTGGGATAATTCCTAAGTGAAAACTGGTCTTAGCAAGAAATCAATCACTGGCCATTTACTAAAAAAATCAAATCCTGTTTGAGTGGAATTCTACCTTTGAAACTGTCCAGTCCTGCTTTTCCTGTTCTGTCCCGAGACCCTCTGTGCAGTTTTTCAGGAGAGCGGCGACATCCTGGATTATCACCTGCACATTTCTGATACATCACACTTTGATGGTCACAAGCACAGAGAGCCAACCTCATGTGGGAACAAACACAACCCCAGGGATGGTACTGCATGATTTCCACCAGGAGCTGTGAGTGAGATCAGTGGTGTCCATCAAACCTCGTTATTCTTGAGAGATTTGTGCCTTCCCTCCGATGAGAATGGGCAGAAACGAGCAGGGTTTGGTGGTTCCTGGGATGGGCTGAGTTACAGGAGCTGCTGCCAGCTGAGGGGAGGATCAGAGGGCAACCTTTAAAAAGGAAGGATGGCCAATCCTGCCTTGTCCTGGCTCTGTTTCTCCTCCTTTTGGGCCATCTCATGCACGTCCCAGCCGGGTGTGGAGCTCCCTCACAGCATTTCCTGACAGCGCTGCTTAACAAACACTTCCAGGAGAAATCAGAGCTGCCAGGAGCTCTGTGCCAGCCAATTCCAACAGCATCAGCTTTTGGGAAATGTGGGGATTCTCAGTTCAGTCTTTGAAAGAGCAGAGATAATTTGTCCCAGGCTCAGCGTGGGAAACTTAGAGCAAAGAATTAAAACAATTATTATCTTATCCCTGGCACGTGGTGTTGTTTACAACAAGGAGCTGTTCCCTGTTTAACCAATAGTGCAAGAGGAGTCTCCTAAAAACCAATCAGGTCTTAAGTTCATGATCCTTTCTGTAAGAGTGTGATATTCTATTAATAAATGCCTTTATGCCTTCTGAATGATGGAGTCTGTCACCTCTCTTTGGCTGTCCCTAAACTCAACAATAGGGACAGCCCAGGGTAAAGCCCCACTCCCATCACTCAGCTGTGCCACCACCACCAGACCCTCTCCTGGTCTTTTCTCCACGGGGACAGGAAAAAGGAGATGTCCAGGTGTCCCCAGCAGGTGATTCCAGACTCCCAGTCATAGATGCAGCTCCTGCTGTGATTTCCATGTTGCATTGGCCTCTCTCAGTGGGTGAATATCATTCACTAATTCGTATTTAGGGTGAATTTGAGACCAGTCCTGTATAAAACTGTGCCTAGAGGGAATCACCCCTGTGGGGTTGATAAGCAAACAACACCACTCACCAAGATAAGCTTGATTAATATCTCACTTATTACCACAACTCATTGAAAATGCACATTTAAACACCAAAATCCCATTTTCCATGGGGGAAAAAAAAAAAATGCTCCCTTGTTCATGGGGAGAACTTTGAGGCCTAAACCTCAACCTGATAAAAAAAACAGCTTTTTTTTTTTTTTCCAGTGGAGCACCTGCCCCTCCAGAAGCTGCCCAAGGTTTTGGATGGGAAAGACTTTGCAGGACTGCAGACACTGACTCCTGTCAGCAGCACAACTGATACCAGGCACAAAGCAAGATAAGACACTCCAGTTTATTCCCCTCCTATCAAGATTGAAGTGAACATCTTATTTACGTGCTTGGCACAGATACTGTGACCCAAGCAACAACAGGAACCAGCTCTCGTTCCACAGCGTCCTCCTGTGGCATAACATTAGTAAAATGATCCTTTTAATTAGCACGGGGAACAAAAGAAAAATCCCAATGCTCCCGGTCTCAGTGTGAAAAGCCCTGAAATCAAATGGTTCCTAGCAAGCAAAACCAAAATTCCTTCTATTATGGCGCTCTTCACAATCTCACATTAAAGAGCGAAGAAATCCCCCGGCAGGAAAAACTTCACATGGGGGAGGTCCGAAATAAACAGGATTTCACAGGTATTTATTTGGATAATACCTCCTATTGCTGCTGAGAGCTGCCATTAGGGATGTGACAGGACACATCACGGACAATGGGACTTGCAATGGGTCCTTTTTGAAGCTAAATTTCATATTATTTAGCACCAAACACCAGCAGGAAGCCACGGAGTAAACCCAAGGATGAGGTGGACTCAAGCTTTGGCACCAAGAAATAACATCCCAGTGGAATCAGCCCTCCCCAGGAAGACCCCTCCAAAAAAAAGCACATTTTGCATTGGAAACCCACGGGAAGGACACCACCACATGCCAGCCTGTGCCAGCCGAGTGTAACCCAAACCTGGGAGTGAAACTGCACCCCAGAACCCTAAACCATGGATGGAATTCCCATTTAGCATTGCCCTGCCTGCCCCAGGCTCTGCAGGGTTCACAGGCACCTTTCTCCCTAAAATCTTTATCTGCCACAAGTTTAGGAACCAGAACATGATAAATCTCTGAGGTAATACTTTGTCACCTTACACACTCTTGCATTTTATTTAAATAGCCACACACAAATCTCAATTTTAACCTATTTTCCTCAAACCTGCAGAACCCAGGAGTCGCTTTAACAGCGCGAAGCGAGTTACTCATCTTTAGTCAATTTTAATTTTTTAATTAAGAGGCAGAAGTGGTCTGCTAAGAATTCCTAACCCAATAAGCACAGACTGCTGGTTGGTGCTGGCTGAAGCATTCCTGGCTCAGCAGAGGTGCAGCCCTTGGGATTACTGCTGGAAAAGACAGAGCTGGCTGCTGGAAGGTGCAAACCTTCCCAGGTTTAATCCTCTTGTACAGAGAGAGAGGATTAGTGGCTATGTTGGACAGGAAAAGAGAATGGGAGTGGGTAACACAGAAAGGTCTGAGCCTTTGGGGTGGTGACACAGATGCCAGGCTTGTCCCCAAAAGGCTCCGGGGTGTGAGGGATCACCACGTGTCCAGCATGGATGAGCTCTGTCCAGCCTTGGCTACATCTGGGGATATCCTCAGTTGGAAAAGATCCACAGGATCATGGATCCAGCTCCTGGCCCTGCACAGACACCCCAAAAATCCCACTCTGTCCTTGAGAGCGCTGCCCAAACCCTCCTGGAGCTCCGGCAGCCTCGGGCCGTGCCCATTCCCTGGGGAGCCTGGGCAGTGCCAGCACCCTCTGGAAAAGAACCTTTCCTGATCTCCAGCCTGAGCCTCCTGACACAGTTTAATACATCTCCTCGGATCCTGTCCCTGGTCACACAGAGCAGAGATCAGAGCTGCCCCTCCTGAGGAAGCTGCAGCCCCAGGGAGTCTCCCCTCAGCCTCCTCTCCTCCAGGCTGGACAAACCAAGTCCCCTCAGCTGCTCCTCCTACGGCCCCTCCAGCCCTTTCCTCATCCCTGTGTCCCTCCTTTGGACACTCTCATAATACCTTTTTACCTTTTTTCTGTTGTGGTGCCCAAAATTACGATGGATCACCTCAAGGACTTGGTCCTCACATGGCATTAACTCAGCAAGATCAGCACATGGTAAGGACAGACAGCACAGTCCTAACCACGTTTAATTACCAAATTTCCACCCAAAATGGCAGCCTGGCCACCCTTTCTTGAAGTTCAAGTGGTTCAAGAATGCATCTGCTTGGCTGCCCTGCAAAATATGCACTTGAGGAGGAAAAATTCCCCAGAAAATCCACTGGGAACTAATGAACATCGGGACCTGGAGCTGCTGGAGAGAGCCCAGAGGAATCCATGGAGCTGCTGCAGGGCTGGAGCCCCTCAGTTCCCAGGGATCCAGGCTGGGAGAGCTGGGCCTGCTCACCTGGACAGGAGAAGGATCCAGGGAGAGCTCAGAGCCCTGCCAGGGCCTGAAGGGGCTCCAGGAGAGCTGCAGAGGGACTGGGGACAAGGCCTGCAGGGACAGGACACAGGGAATGGCTCCCACTGCCACAGGGCAGGGCTGGATGGGATCTTGGCAAGGAATTCCTGCCTGGGCTGGAATTGCCAGAGCAGCTGGGGCTGCCCCTGCATCCCTGGAATGCCCAAGGCCAGGCTGGAGCAGCCTGGGACAGTGGGAGCTGTCCCTGCCATGGCACGAGATGAGCTTTAAGGTCCTTCCAGCCCAAACCATCCCACAATTCCATGATGACTCCACCACCCCAAAAAGGGAAAGTGACCCTGTGCAAACAACACAGCAGGTAAGTGAAAAAATCTCAGGTCACGCTCGCAGCCTCACATTCCACACCATCAAAATTTGTGTTTTCTGGAGGGAAAAAAAATGCATTTTTTTCTTTCAGAGAGATCTGCCTGCAGGTCTTTCAGGTCTAAAGCCCCTCAAGCTGGGTTTAAATCTGATCCCACATTTCTCCCTCTGCACTGACAGAGCCTGCAGGTGCTCTCCGTGTCCCCTCCCACAGGGGCACGGGGGGCTCTGCAGACCCACACAGAACATCCAGAATGTTCTGGGCTGAACCACCCCAGAATTCCAGCCCTGACCCACCCTAACTCTGTGCTTTTCCTGCTTTGAGCTCGGTATGCAAATCCTGCGGGAATTCCGAGCTTTCACAGCTCCTGCAACAACCCCGTGCTGAAAATGGATGGACCTTTGATTTTTATCTGCTGCTGCATTTTGTTCTTCAGATGTCTTTCACATCTCTCCACCACCACCTCCATCTACATATGCTTCTGATTATCAGGGCTGAAGTATTCCAACCATTCCCAGGGAGATCCAATGTTTCCTTCTCCATCAAGGAACCAAATTCACTGATTTACCCCTAAATCCATGGGAATGCTCATGATGCAGAATTAATAAGCCTGAAAACAACTCAACTTTCAACCCAAAGCAAGCACAAGGACAGCTCTGGATCCACCAGCTCCTTCTAGGGAGGGAAGGGAGCAGCATTGTTGGTCCCTCCTCCTTCCAAAGGGAAATCAGGAGTTAAAGGATTTTCCTGGAGCCCAAGGAAGCGGCTGCAGAAGCAGCAGGAGACTCTCATGGCTGACACCAAGAATAAACTTCTTCATTTACACAGCATTTCCCAGCATAAATAAATAAAACATGGGCACTCTGGGCTGTGGCTTTGCAAGTATTTTTGACCCAGAGTATGAAGTTTTCCAAGTCATCCCTGTTTGACTCCTTTAATTAGATGGTTATGTAATGAACAGTGGGAGGGACTCGGTTACTTCTGGATTGGGCACACTGATCACAAGCAAACATGGTCTGTGAGTGAAAATACTCTCTTCCCTTCTGTATTTGAAGTCAGGTGAATTTTGCAGCACTGAAAAAGTTGAGTTTCCCTCCGAGTCTGCAGGATCTGAGCAACCCATTTATTATTTATAGGCACCACAGGCAGCACACAAACAAACAGGTAAAACAATTCACACATCTGCCCAACAAAAATAATGCTCTAAACCAAGGAGACTCCTGCTTCCATCCTCCAGCACAAAACCAGGCTCCACTCCCTGGCCAAAGCAGCTCAGTCCCCAAGAAAGGGTGGAAAACAGGAAGGGAAGGAGGCACTGGAATTCCCAGTCCTGCTGGGATGGGATCCACCTGCCATCCAAAGCATCCTAAGGGTTTTTGCACAGCTACATCTCTTTTCCCAGGAGGGAAAAAACCCAAGATGGAATTTCACTGACGTGGATCAGGACAAGCTGAGCTCCACCGCACACAGCCTGCAGGGCTCCACCTGGCAGCACAAGGGATTCCCTCTTGGACTTCTGCTTGGATTCCTCCTCAGAATCTGCCAAAAAACTCATCCACAACAAAGCCAGAGCAGCCTCAGAGTCCTTCCCAAAAAACTGGAATGCAGCCTGAGCTCCAGAACCCTGGGCACCCTCTCACACTCTGGTGAAACACAGGGACAGTCCTGGCTGTAGCTGGGATATTCCCAAAGGATAACAGCTCTGAGCTTTCCCAGAAAAGGGACAAACCCCCAGCCAGCCCTCCCTCCCAGTGGGACTGTCCACCTGGCAACTGGATCAGCCCCACCAGTTTTTTGGGGAAAAAAAAAAAAAAAAAAAGGCAGAAGGGCCAGACACAAATATTGAACCCCATTGCAATTCTGCAGTGGGTACAGAACAAAGCTGAATTTCCCCAAAGCTGGGAGGTTCTGGATGGTGCAGGTTTGGCCTGGACAGGTGAGAGGTTCCTGACCCCTGGCACAAACCTTGCACAGCTCTGGACCTTAAAACCTTTCCTCACACCCCACTGCAGCCTTCAGGCTGGGAAATGGGGAGGGCTTCTGGTGGAAGTTTGGTTCAGGAGATAAAAGACACCAATGGTGCTCTGAGTTCTGTAGTTTACAATATTTGGAAACCAGAGGGGTTTTGCCAGGATTTATTTACCTGGTTTGGATTCACAGGCAAAATGTGCTGATGAAGAGATTCATCAGGGCAGTGGCACAAATTTAATCACTAAAATAAGCGATAAACGGATCAGGGCAGGGCTGTGGATGTGGGAAAGCATTAAAATTACCTGACAAAAAGCTGAATTCCAAACCCCAAGGGGATGGATTCCCTTTAAACACACACAGGGACACGGTGCCACTTCATCCAAGGGAATGACTGGAGCTGTGTCAGGGGGTTTAGGTCAGATTTTGGGAAAAGGTTCTTCCCCCTCAACAGTACAAATAAAATCCCCACTTCGCAGCAGAAGCTATTTAAACCCCCCCAAAAAAAGTGGTTTAAAATTATTTTATTACAGATCTTGGGCACTGGGTAATGGCTAACACAAAATATCTGAACTGTGGTTTTTTTTTTTTTTTTCCCACAGATCAACTTCAGAAGCAGCTCAAGGAAGATAAAGTCCAAGGCTGAATTTCACAGAACTCCCTGCACCGAAAATCATCAACACAACCCCACCACTCCTACTGACAGCACAAAATGTTCTCATGGAGAAAAGTCTGGATTAAATTGTCTTGGTAAAAGAGACTCAGGAGCACAGCAGAGTTCAGTGTGCCCTGCTGCCTTCCTGGAAGACACTTTCCCAGATCAGAGAAAGGTAATGCATAAAAAATAATAATTCCCAAACCCTCCAAGAGAGAGGAACTGCATGGAAATCTCCCTCCTTTGGAAGAGCAATGGGAATACTCCCAGAGTTTGTGCATACACATGGCAGAAGCTGGGCAGGACCAGCCTAGAAGGGAGATGGACACAAAGGTGGTCCCAGTGCTCCCACTCTGGGCTCCTCCACCCTCCTGGGGTTCCTTGGTTTCCCCTACAGGGCTGAAATATTCCAAGCCTGAGCTTGCCAAAAATTAAATTGACTGGTTTAAGGCTGGAAAAAGGTGATCCAGGCTCCTGAGAGACAGAGAAGTGATGAAACCCCAACATGTGGAGAACTCCTCACTCCAAGACACCTGTGGGGGTCTGCAGGTGGGCATCAGGCACGAGGCTTCTGTCAGGGAATTCCAGACAATTCACTGGCAGGAAAAACCCCACGGTGCAAGGCAGCCTTTGCTCATGGAATCCTGGAATTGGGAAAGCTGGGAAAGCCCTCTGAGAGCAGAGACCCACAGAGATCCAAAGGGTCTGGAACAATTCCAGGGATGGGGATCCCAGCAGTCCCCACAGCTTCACCTCCAGGTTTTCCATTTTCCTGATGGAGCCACACAGAGGTGCAACCTCCAGCCCACACCAAGGACTCTCACTGGCACAGCTGGGTTTTCCAGGATGGATTAATTTAACTTCTGTGTTGTCCTGGCCAAGTTACCTCGGTCAGACCACGCATTTCATAAATCCTAAAAGATTCCAGGGGCTGCACAAAACCCATGGGATGAGAGGAAGGGCTCCCTTCCCTCCTCCAAGGAGAGGATGGCACAAGAGGCCATCACAAAACCTCACAAAAATGACGTGAGGCTCACGAAAAACAACCAGGCTGCAATAAAAACTCCACAGAAACCAACTGAGGTGCTCTGCAGAACACCAAACCCACAGAGAAATGGCAGAGGAAGATGAGGGGATTTAAATGAGCACTGCAGTGTGACACCTTTTGTGGAATCATGGCACATTTTGGGGTGGAAGGGACCAGAAATCCCATCCCATTCCAGCCCCTGCCATGGGACACCATCCCAGGCTGCTCCCAGCCCCATCCAACCTGGCCTGGGACATTTCCAGGGATGGATGGGCAAGATTAAAACCCTGAAAAAATCAGTTGTTACAATCCTCAGCTTTCCACAAGCACCATCATCATCATCATGCACTTCCTCTTTCACTCTTCACAGAAAAATTAAAAAAAAAAATTGCTCTCAGTTTGACCACCAGCACGAAAATTTCAATCAAAAATATTAACAATTCTCTCACCCATTTCCTCAGTATTTGGGAATTACAATTTCACTGTGAGAGGATTTGGAAAGGAGCAATTGTGATGTGGATGAAGGAGAAGAAAGGCTCAAGTGAGCATGAACATAAGCTCACATCAGGAATCCTGTCAGGATGTGGGAAGAGTCTAAAACCCTGCTCAGAGACCAGCAAGGCTTAGAAACAAAACCACAACAGCCAGGCCCTGCCTAAGGGATTGAAAATCCCAAATTCTGGAAATAACAGTTCAGTGAAGGAGAAAAAAAATAATAAAACAATCAAGCAGAGTTGCCAAACTTGAACAGAGAAAAATCATTATCTCCCCACACAACGAAAATCATCTGTACCTGCAAGAAAGCTTAGACTTGGTAACCTCAAATGCAGGAAGAGTCTTGAGGTGAATTATTTTCTGTCCCTTAATTATTATTTACACTAAAAAGGTCCTGAGCACCTCAGTCACAGCCAGGTTTGTCCTGAGCCACATTTTAGAGCCCCTTTCTCGGGTATTTTAATCCATACCCTGTCACACCCCTTTTTTACAGGCAATTTGCACCCCTTTTTTGGGTGTATTAAGCGATTAACACGTTTCAACTCGCTCCCAACCTCCTGTACACAGGGAGGAAAATTATATATATGTACAAAATGTAAAGAAAATAAAGGGGAGGGGGGGGAAAAGGGGAAAAAAGAGGGATGACAGGAAAAAAAAAGGAGGGGAAAGGAAGAATGAAGGGGAATTTCATCAATGAGCTCAGAGGTCTTTTCCAGTCTAATTGGTTCTGTGATTGTGGGAAAAAAATAGGAGGTGAAGGGGGAAAAAATAAAGATGAAAGGGGGAAAAAAAGGGGGGCATGAAGAGGAACTTAATCAAGGTTGGACTCATCTCTAAGGCCTTTTACAAAATAATTGATTACGGGGAGGGAAAAGGGGAGAATTGATTAGGGGGAGGGAAAAGGGGAAATAAAGGGAAAAAAATGGGGGTGAAAGGCAAAAAAAAGGGTGTGAAGGGGGGAAAAAAGAGGGATGACAGGAAAAAAAAAGGAGGGGAAAGGAAGAATGAAGGGGAATTTCATCAATGAGCTCAGAGGTCTTTTCCAGTCTAATTGGTTCTGTGATTGTGGGAAAAAAATAGGAGGTGAAGGGGGAAAAAATAAAGATGAAAGGGGGAAAAAAAGGGGGGCATGAAGAGGAACTTAATCAAGGTTGGACTCATCTCTAAGGCCTTTTACAACATAATTGATTACGGGGAGGGAAAAGGGGAGAATTGATTATGGGGAGGGAAAAGGGGAAATAAAGGGAAAAAAATGGGGGTGAAAGGCAAAAAAAAGGGTGTGAAGGGGGGAAAAAAGAGGGGGGAAAGGAATAAAAGGAGGTGTGAAGAGGAAAAAAAATGGAGGGGAAAGCAAAAAAAAAANGACAAGGGCACTGAGTAAATTAATTATTTTGAAAAATCAAAAAAAAAGAGGAAGTAAAGGCAAAAAAGGGGCGGTGAAGGCAAAAAAGGAGGGGGTGAAGAAAAAAAGGGGGAGGCTGAAGGGAGGAAAAAAAGGAGGGCTAATGAGGGAGAAAGAAAAAAGGGTGGTGACGGCAAAGAGCAGGAGAGAAGGGGCTCCGAGAACAGCGGGGGAAAGGACGAAGCAAAACCCCACAATGTCTGCGGCCGCGGCCCAACTTCCCCGCCCGGCCGGGCTCAGCCGGGAAGCTCCGAGGCCGCCCCGCTGCCGCCGCCCCCCGGGCCGAGCCCCCCCGGGAGCCGCCGCCCGCTCCCCC
>VWZP01003100.1:27120-43330 GCA_013396995.1 Dicaeum eximium
GGGAGGGCGGCGCCATCTTGGGGAGGGCGCGGGGGGCGCGCGAGGGGGCGGCGCCATCTTGGGAAGGTCGCGGCTTTCCCGCCCTCAGGGGCGCTGAGGGACGCGGGGACTCGGCAGAGCGGGACCGCGGCAAAAAGCGGGACTGGCATGGAAATCGAGGGAAAAGCCGTTTAAAATAGAAATTTTTGGCCATATTTTTGGTGAGAAAATGCAATTTAAAAGGGGAGTTGCAGAAAAATCAGTTTAAAATAGAAAAGTTTTGGTCATATTTTTGATGGTAAAATGCAGTTTAAAATGGGAGTTGCGGGAAAATCGGTTTAAAATAGAAATTTTTTTCCCCATATTTTTGGTGGGAAAATGCAATTTAAAACGGGAGTTGCAGAAAAATCAGTTTAAAATAGAAAATTTTTGGACATATTTTTGATGGTAAAATGCAGTTTAAAATGGGAGTTGCGGAAAAATCGGTTTCAAATCGAATTTTTTTTGCTATATTTTTGGTGAGAAAATGCCGTTTAAAATGGCAGTTGCTGAAAAAACGGTTTAAAATCTAAATTATTTTGCTGTATTTTTGGTGAGAAAATGCAGTTTAAAATGGGAGTTGGGGAAAAAATCAGTTTAAAATATAAAAATTTTTGGACATATTTTTGGTGAGAAGATCTAGTTTAAAATGCAAATTCCTGGAAAATGCTTTTTAAAATAGAAATATTGAAAAAAAGATTTTTAATAGTTTTGGTGGGGGTTTTTTTGCCTCTTTTTTTTATGAAAAAAATCATATGTAGAATGGATTTTTCTTTTCTTGTTTTGGCGGCAAAATCCATTTTACAGTGGAAATTGTGGAAAAAAGCTGGTTCAAAATGGAAATGTTTCCGTTATTTTTTTGTTGGAAAAAATACAGTTTAAAACAGAATTTATTTATTTATATTTATTTAAGATCCAGTACAAAAGGGAGATGTCCCACTTTTTTTGCAGGAGAACCAGGTTTAAAATGTACATTTTCCTCATTTTTGTGGAAAAAAAAATTAAAATTTATTTTCCCCCATTTTCTGTGGTAGAATCCAGTTAAAAACACAAATTTTTTCCGCTTTCTGTGAAATTCACAATTCACCTCTCTCTGCCCCGAAGCTGTCAGTGGGACTTTATGATATTAAAGGCTAATTAAACAATTCTGTGCTTTAGGGAGCTGAAAAATAAAGGAGAAGGATTTAAAACACAGAGGGGAAAGGAGCTGAGGGAAATAATAAAAATCTGTATAAATCCTCTGGGGTTTTTGAATCTTGAGGTAGAACTCTATATTTAATTCCCTGAAGCTGTTGGATTTGTTTTTTTTCCTTAGGAATGATGTGGAAAACACAACGGGAAAAGGCACAAGGAGAAGAATTCCCAGAAGGTATTTAAGAGCAGCTTGGAAAGCAAAATATTTCCAGAGATGTCCTTTCAGTAAGGTGCCATTTATTTCTGTTTATTTATTTATTTCTGCTTATTTATTTATTTTATTATTTATTTCTTTCTGTTCTGTGTTTATTTCATTCTCTGTGCTAGATGTCTGGCAGGTCAAAAAATCCCTTGGGCTTTGAATTAATCACCCACCAGCATATCCTGGGATTCCTGCAGGAGGAAGGTCCTGGAGAAATTCAGATTTAGGTGAGCCAGCAGGAAAACCCACCAGGGGTAGGATGTGAAACTTCTGGAAGGGCCACGGTGTGGAAGGAGTTAACAGTGGGTTTGTTAGTTAAAGGATTGAGAAGTAAAAAGAAGTTAATAAGGAGTTTTTTTAAGGTTGTTACTAAAGAGATTCAAAAAAGAGAGAAATTAAAGAAAAATAAGGAGAGAAGTTTGTAACTAGTTAAAGTATTTTTAAAAAATTAACTAAAATTACTGTTATTTTATATTAATAGTGTTATGTTAATTTATTATAGTTAAGAATTAAACTAAAAAAACATAAACAATTAAAAAGTGTATTAAAAAATCAACCATTTATAAAAATAAAGAGTTACCAACTAAAACTACTTATAAACTTTACTTTGTGTCATAACCACCTCAACAACAACACCAAAGTTTGAGGTTTTAGGATCAGGTTGGACAAAGCACAGCCCGGGAATGCTGCTCCTGCCTGGGGAGGGGGGTGAGTAGCAGGATCTCCCATCCAGGTGCACATTTCCAGAGTGTTGCTGATGGCTTTGGAATGGGCTAATCCAGACGTGGGATTGTCCAAGTGCCCAAAATCCCCGAGTCTGTGGCTGCTGACTGCTGGCACACGTGGTCTCTTTTTTGGGGGGGAAAAAAGAAATATTTAAAATAGATTTTTCTTTCCTTGTTTTGGCAGAAAAATCCACTTTAAAGTGGGAAAAAAGCCATTTCAAAATGGAAATGTTAACCGTATTTTTTTGGTGGAAAAAATACATTTTAAACCAGATTTTTTTTAAAATATTTTTTCTAAGATACACTGCAAAAGGGAAATTTCCTCTTTTTTCTTTTTTTTTTTTCCCACCTCTGTGAAGAGCAGAGGGCACTCAGGAGCAAAGGAACAGCCAAGATGTTCATTTGGGATGGACTTGGAATGATCCAGCATTTCCCAGTGGGAACAAACCAACCCTTTCTCTTTGGAAAACTGAGCACCAGCAGCACCTCCCTGGCTTCTCCTGGAAATCCAGGCTGTGCTGGGCCATAATCCCAGGTGAAAAAGTTGGGAAAAGAATTAACTGGGAATGCAAATGTGGCCAGCAGAAGGAAGGGAGCCATGGGAATGCTGGAGGCTGGTCAGGAAATGCCAAATTCCGTGTTCAGGGAAGGCCTGGGGGGAACAGCGATGTGGGGAAAGGTTTAAGTGTCCCCATTCCTGGGTCTGGGAAGGGAAAATCACAGGAAAAATCTCATCGTGGAAGAGGCTTGCTTGGAAGGGAATTCAAGGATCATCCAGTTCCACCCCTGTGGGGGTTTTGAATGAATTAGAGATGGCACTTCTGAGTTGCTTTAGATGATCCAATTTTTTTTTTTTTATCTTCTACATAGTCAGGAGGGGTGAGTTCAGCTAACAGCATGGCTCAGAAGGTCACAAGACCCCCAGTTCCAAGACATTTTAAGGAGTTATTGACCAATAAAACACTGCAAACAAGGATATTTATGCTTTTGACTTAATTTTAAAATATTTTGCCTTATGGACTCGTGCTACAGTGTAAGCTTTCTTAGCTAATTATGTTATGACACACAAACTTAGAGTATTGTACTGTAAACTTCTAAACTTTCCTCAACTTAACGTATCTCTGCTTTAAACTATAAATCCACATTCTCACTTCTAGCACCTAAGTTTGGAAGCCTTTTCCAAGGTCTCAGATCAAATCCTGTGTTTAATTCTAAGCTTTGGCTTACAGGCCCCAAGTTCTGAGAGTTCCCTGCATTTCAGATTCCAACACACCCAGATTCCTCCAGCCTGGCCTTGGACACTGCGAGGGATGTGAAATCCTCAACTATTTGGACAACCTGTGAGAAAAACCACTGGCTCTGAGAGAGCACAAACAGCATTTTTCCAGCTCTGACTATACCTGTGGGAGGGGGAAGAGCACAGCTGCAGCTCCTTGGCCTCTTTCTTCTCTCCTTTTCCAGATCAAAAACAAAATGGCATCCGCTGCTTTCCTTAACGTGTCCTTGCAGCAGGGATCGTTCAGGAACCATCAAGAGCCAGCACGGTTTTCCCGACATCCAGGGAGAATTTTGGTAGTGCAGTGAGCTTGTTTTAAGTTTAAGCCCAGTTTTGGTCGAGCTCCCATCCACAGCTTCTCTGGAGCTGACCAAAACCAAGGCTGGATTTGGGGATCGCTCCTGTAGTGGAAAGCTTTTCTTTCAATCGGTTTTTAAGACAGGCATTTTCTGACTCAAGTGGCTCATTTCCCTGCCGGTGGCTGCTGGAGCACCTGATAATTTTCCTTTTGTACTGTATCTTAGGAAAAAAAAAATTTAAAATTCTGTTTTAAACTCTTTTGCACAAAAAAAAGGTAAACATTTCAATTTTGATTTTTTTCCCATAATTTCCACTTTTAAATGGATTTTTCCAGAAAACAAGGAAAAGAAAACTCAAGGAAAGAAAAATCCATTTTAAATAGGATCTTTTATATACAAAAGAAGGAAAGAAAAATCCATTTTAAATATAATCTTTTTTCACAAAAAAAAAAAAAAAAACAACAAAAAACAAAACAAAACAGAAAAAAAAACCCCACACCAAAACTATTTTAAACTTTTTTTTTTTTTCAAAATTTCTATTTTCAAACGCATTTTCCAGGAATTTACATTTTTAAAAACTGGATTTTCTCACCAAAAATAAAAAAAATTCTATTGTAAACAGATTTTTCCACAACTCCTATTTTAAACTGGAGTGTGTGGGACAGAGCTGGCAGCCCCAGGGTGACACCTCGGCCCAGCTGCCATCACCCTCACACGGAGGCAGCACACAGAGCTCGCAAAAACGTGCACTCTGTCACATCAATCCCCTCGCTGTGGGATGCAGCTTCCCGTCCGGACCGCTCTCCTTGGCGAATTAAATTCCCTGATCACCCCGAGCGGGGTGTCCAGGACGCGTTTTTGTCGCGGTGTCCCCGTGGCTGGGCGGGTCTTTGCCCCGGTTTTTGTCAGGCGGGGTGAACCCCCCCTGGGCAGGAGAGATAAACTCCGAGAATTCCCCAGCTCTGCCCAAATTCCTGAGGGCTAAGCCTGGTCCTGCTGATTTCCCGTGTGAGGAACTTAATTTATTTTTAATTTGCTTTCTCAGCGAAATCTTACAAATGGGAGATTGATCTCACCAATGGTCCTGTACCTAAACACGACACCCCGGGCTGCTCTAAGCCCCTGCACGCAGTGGATCAGAGAAATCCCACCCTGAGCTGCTTTCACTGGGTTAATCAAGATAATTAGTCCCAGCCTTGATTTAGGTTTAGGGAAGAGCAATCCCGTGAGTCCCGGTTTAGCAACATGTGAGAAGGAAAACTGCGGGTTGGAGGTGTTAATTGTCACCTTGTGCTGATGAAACGGCAGCAGTGTGGGGAAGGGAGGAAAGCAACAAGAATAACAGGTTTAAAATATGTAACAATATTAAAGGGTGGAAGGGTGAGCTTTGTTACCCTGAAGAGCTGAAAGGAGGGATTTTAAGGGAACGGGGCTAGAACAACACTCACTTCTTGGAAGATCAGTGGGTTCAGGTGAGCTCAGGATTAGCACAGCTCTGCCTCATGAATTCCATGGGAATTGGAGCATTTCTGGAGGCACCTGAGAGCCAGAGGACCCTGGGACATGCCAAGGGACACCGGGGTGATCACCTGAGGCTGTCCTGGGAGGTCACCACTGTGAATCCCACACATCTCCTTCCACCTCCTCTCCTGAAGAAGCTTGTAGACCTGCTGAAGCATTCTGAGAAACCCCAGCTGTGGTTCTAGAGAGAAAACCAAAATATCAGCTGCCAGTGTAAGAGCTGGAAGTGTTTCCTACTCTGCTGTCTGCTTTTCTGGTGATGGGAACAGAAACTGTGCAAAGCACGTAAAACAGTGGAAAAGGATGAGGAATTGCTAAAAGTGTGCAGATTTCTAAGAAAATACAGCTACTCCTGGGACAGTTCCCAAAGGGCAAGCTACAATTATGAGGTACTCCCTCAAATATTGTATCTAATTTCAGGAAGTTCTTCCTGATAAACTATCTCAGGAGCCAAAACAGCAGGTGACAGAAGCTTTCAGGGACCCATCTCAGGCTGTGTCATTTGAGAGGAGTTAGACCCCATGCCAAACTCGATGGTTCCAACTGGAATAAGACCAAGAGCTTGGAAAGCTGCAACGCAACCCAGCAGAAAACACCTTTTTCTCTGGGTGTTCCCTGCCCTCATGGCTTGATTAAATCAGCTCACAACCCCATCAACCCCCCCCAGACAGGAAATCATTGTCCTCAACAGGCCCCTGCCCTTCTCTGATGAAAATAATTTCATTTTCTATGAGCAAAGTGCTCCCAGTTGCTCCTCCCCGAGCACCTCTTCTGAAGGATACCTCAAATCCAGGGTGGGAAGCTCACAGAGCCACCCCAAGCAAACATCACAGAGCAGAAATTCCTCCAGACAGAAATGTGACAGCTCCAGCAAGGTCAGTCTGGCTCTGTAACATTTTGAAGTGCCCTAAGAAACCCTTAGGAATTGTCCCAGACCAGGTTTTGTGTAAATACCAAAGGAGCCAGGTCATTCCTGCTGTTGTTGTCACTGTTGTCACCAGAGTGCCACATCAGGCACCGTGGGAGCAATCCAGCCGAGCACATGAGCACGTGGGGGCAGATTCATTCTACAAACCTTCTTCTTCACACTAAAATAAATTTTAAAAAAGCAAATTAATCTTTTTCAGGAATGACTTCATTTAAGGAATGAGCATTTTGCCACACATGTGACAAAGAAACATCAGAGTTTTTGGGAAGTGCCATAATTCATGTGCCTGTTTCCCATCTCCTTTTTATCCCTAGGGAGATCCCAGCAGGACCAGCTCAGCACCCACAGCTGTGCTACAAAAGTGCAAAGCAGGGTGAGATAATCCACATTTAAAACCCCTTTCAGGTGTGTTGGCCATGTCAGCACTGAGAAGACTCCAGGAAACCCCAACTGCACTAATGATTGTGATTTAATTGCTTCACTGATACAAGTTTAACTCAAACCTCAGTGTTGTAACTTCTGATTTAACATCTCAGTCTGCACAGGGAACTCTTATTCCAGGCTGATTATTGCCATCCTTCACAGAACAGGCACTTCCTACTAAATGATGTGGGGAAAGTACCCCCAGGAGTTGCATGACCTACTTGAATCATCCTGAGAGAGAGGGGAAAAAAAATAATTCTGAAGTTAAATGTAGTTTTTGGCTTGTACTAAACAGCTCTAAGCATTTTTGCTTTCTTCAATTATCCATGTGCTGCTGTCTCCCTGCCTATATTTCCTCTAGCATTGTAGGAGCACTTGGCCCATCCTTATATTTTCAGCTATTTTAAATACTCCAACATTCAGCAGCAAATGCAGGTGAACTTTGGAACATTTATGTGAAGAATTTCCACCAAAGAGCAAACTGCTCCCTTCATGCCACAGCATTGTGGCCATTCCCAGGAATTCACTGCTGCCATTAAATATTCCCCTCATTTTTCTTACTTTCTCTCTTTTAGTGCCAGTTATAGCTCGAAGACAAATACTGACACTTTTTTTTTTGCATAAAGAAGATTTCACATTTGGTTTACTTTAGCTTAGTTGTGAATGTATCATACTTTAAAATTCCTTTTGATTGTTTCTCCTGAAATCACATGGTGATAACCTAAAAGGAAAACAGCAATTTTAAAGGCCTCTATTTTCTTTTAAAGTAATTAAATATTTTTAAATGAAATTATGTGGAGCCTAAACAAACAAACCAAAAAAAAAAAAAAATCAAGGAACAAGGTGTTTTCTTTCCAGGATTTTTTATGGTCTGAGGCTTTTGAGGTGGGAAGGCCCTGAAAGGTTCCTCTAAGGGCACACCAGAAGAAGCAGAACACCTCCTGAACACCCCCAGAAAGCCACTGGATAATTACACAGTGGATAACACACCAGGATGTAACAAACCTCAGTACCTGCAGGTGTCCTGGTACCTGCCCAACAACCATTCCTGGGAGCTCTAAAATTTCATTCCTTCTGCTCCTTTGTATGGCAGTTACAAAAGCAAAAGGGAGAAAAAAACATCTTATGTCATTAAAAAAAAATACAGAAAATTGACAAAATAGAGCTTTATGAAAAGACAGTAAAATTGAGGGGTTTTTTTCTTGAAATGGCACCAGGTGAGGACAGTGAAAGATAAATGAAGGAGAGAGGAGTTAACCCACTGAAAACTTTATTTTATTTCCCTCTGCTGACACTATTTAGTGCCAACATTTAAAAAGCCTCTTGCAAGGAAGTTTTTCTTTAAAAATTCTCCATGGGAGCCTCTTTGTTACAGAGATACCTTTTATGAGGAAAAGAGTCCTCAGCTCTCCATCCTCCCCTGGAGCTGGGAAGTAACAGCCAGGGCAGCTCTTCAAATGAGAACTGGGACAAAAGGAGCCCTGCCCCTTCTCAAACCTTTCATACTCATCCAAGGATCCACTGTGCTTTTCCTTAGGTGAAATAATGTGGAAGGAGAAACCTGGCAACCCAGAAATGCTGGCTGGAGGGAAGGGAAAGGACAGGAACCTGCTCACATGCAGCTTGAAACACCCTCATCCCAAATGTGGTGAATAATGTCTTTTATTAAATTATTTATATCTATTTATATGTATATATATTTGTTTCTATTTATGTCTACCACTCCCAGCACACAACTCTCCCCACCCACAAACACACACACCCCAATTTCTCCTGTGTTTTTAACAGCAGGGCTCTGGTACACAACTTCCTGCAGGAAATGTGAGCCAACAGTGGCAGCAGAGCACAGGAAACCCCAACACTACAAAAATTTAACTCCCTGCAAGGCCTGACACATAAACACCACCAAGTTCCCTGTGCCATAAAAAAGGGCATCTCCAGCTTGCAGATTCCCCTCACCAAACTCTTGGTGGGTTTGGGCAGAGCAGGATTTATTCATCATAAACTCAGCTTAAGTCCTGCATCCCAGAAAAGCCCATCCTAGAACCAAAGTCTTACAGGTTGGGAGAAAGCAGAAATAGCTGCAACTGTCCCCCTGTCACCTCCTGTGCAGTCACATCCACAGAAGTCATGGCACAGCCTGCAGCACTCTTCAGCAATTCCAACCATTTGAAATCCCAACTTTTCTGTAGAGATGTCTTTTGGTCTTTATTAACTACCAGGGAGATGGAATTACATGAGAAATTCAGCTGAGAGGTAAAAGGAAAAAGGAGGGAGAAAAAAAAAAAAGTTTAATTTCTCAGTCTGGGATTTTTGGGAGGGTTTTTTCATCTGTCAAAGAAGTGAATGGCAACTTTTGAGATCCACTGGAACTCAGAGTCTTTGGCCTTTGCACTTCACTGGTCACCATCTGGTGTGTTCTGTGGCATCGTGCTGAAATCAGAATTTTTGTTAAAGAGAGAACAAAATTATTATTTAATAAATATTCCAGTAAATTTTGGGTATTGGAACCTGGAGTTTTGAAAGCATTGTAGCTCCAGTTTTTCACAGATGTAAAAATGGCCTTGCTCACTTTTAATCATCCTTAACCACGTGAAGCAGTTCCTACTTCAGTGCTCAGAAACATCTGTCCCTAAAAGCCCTGTGTGGTAAATACATCATAAAAAAATCGAATATTTTGGGATTTTTAATTAATTTCTTAGCTGGAGATGCTGCATACAGAGGCTGCAAGAGATCTCTGGCTTTACAAGGCTGATGACTGGAGGAAATAGCTGCGAGCTGCTGTGACCAGAGACTTCCTGGTGGGTAGTGGGGAAGCAAGAACACAGAGAAGGCTGAGGAGGAGCCGTAGGTGCAGAGCTCAGAACAAACTGGTGCTGCAAACCACATTCCTGTGTCATCAGAGCAGGCCAGCTGCAGGCAATGAGCCAGGAACAGGAAATCCAGCAGCCTGGGTGTCCCTCCTGGGGACAGGGTACTGCTGAGCACCGTGCTGGGTTGAGACATCACAGCAAGAGTGGTCCAGTTCTGGAATGTTCTGCCCGGAGAGGTGGTGCAGGCACCATCCCTGGGTGTGTTTAACAAAGCCTGGATGTGGCACTGGGTTTAGCCAGGGTTTAGCTGAGCTCTTGGGGCTGGGCACCAAGGGCTCTTCCAGCCTGGTCATTCTGTGAATTCTGTTATGGTTGGACTTGGTGATCTTTTACAGCTTGGAGCTTTTCCATCCTGTGATTATTTTCTTAACATGTGAGAGACTGAAGTGGTTCGTGGCTTAGACATTGCTAAAATCATCAAAGGGTTTTTTTGCTCACTTGGCAAAGAAGCTGCTGTCATTTGTGACCGGCAGAGCCACCCCTCCCCAAACACCCCTACTGAGGGGAATGTTTGAATTTGAACCTGGGATAAGGCAAAGGTGGTACTTTCGTCCAATTTTCCCAGCTCTGAGAAGAAGAATGGATCCACAAGGGAATTGGAAGAGAGACTGAGATGCTGCCAGCTCATTCAGGGCGAGTTACGATGTGCAAAGGAGCACAGCCCAGCTCAGGCTACAAACTGATAAGGGACCCTTTATCAGGTCTGAACAGGGCACTGCCTCTTTGTCCCTGCTCAAGGGAACTCACGGGATAACTCCCCTGCCCTGGAGTATCGAACGTTCACGGGTGTTCACCTCGGGCCATAATGGGCCATAGTGGACTGACCTGCGCTGACATCAAAGGCAGCTGCATCACCTTTGAAGGTGTCAGAGTCCCAAATCGTCCCATGACCCACAGCGTTCCATCATCCAGGGTGAAAGTCCCCACTCCAGGGTAAGCACCTGGGAGTTCCCACCTGAGGCTGAGTGAATATAAACCCAGATTTTGTGTTCTGTGCATTTCTCCCACCGGGATTCCCCCTCAAGCCCTGGTGGATCCACTCTGTGACCACCAGCTGGACCAACAGACACCGAGATTGCAACAACCAAGTCTCATCACGAGCCTGTGGGTGGGGAGATCTTTCTCCTCTTATCCTTTCCCTCCCTTTCTTTTCCTTATATCACATTTTCTTAGGTGTTATTTTTATGCTCTCATATTATCATATTACCACAAATAATAACAACCAAAATGGCTACATGGCTGTTTTCCTCTGCAACCAAATTGCTCTAAAATAAACCCTTCATATACATATATTTTTAAAATATATTTTTATATTTTGTATCCTAAACAACTATTTTACCCTTGGCTTTCTAGGCTGGGTTGTACCACACATAGATGAAACAAACCCAGTGGAGTTTGCAGCAAGCTGCAAATGACAGCAGCTGGCTGACAAGCAACGCCACCAATTCTGATTTTCCCTGGCCAAAACCTCCTCAGAGAGGGAATGTTTCAGGCTGGAGAAACAGCACCAGGATTTCCAGGCCTTTGTTGGCTTGGGTTGATGATAATTGACTGTTACCTGGAACAGGAAGGTTCCTGGAAGTCAGAGTGGTGGAAAGGTCTGGGAGAGATGCACAGCTCCTCTCGGCGTGGTGCTTCATGATTTCCCCAGGCTGTGCTGAACATCCATGGAGGAGATGCAGCAGAAGGAAACTTGATGTGACACGGAGTTTGTGGTGTCCAGCCAGGATGTTCTGGCTGAGAATGGTCACAGTGAGCGACAGCCTGGGGGTGGGGGGTCATCACCACCTCTGCTGGGTGTAACAGAATCTCTGACAAGGCCTAAGCCACATTCCCAGGATTATTTGGGATGGAAAAGACCTCCAATATCATCCAGTCCAATCTGGGACTGACCCCACCTTGTCCCCAGCCCAGAGCACTGAGTCCCACGTCCAGACATTCCTCAGACACCTCCAGGGATGGGCACTCCAAAGCTCCCTGGGCAGTTCCAAGGCCTGAGCGCCCTTTCCATGAGGAATTTCCCCAAAATCCCCCCTGCCCCTGCCCTGGCCCAGCCTGAGGCCGTTCCCTCTCCTCCTGTCCCTGTTCCCTGGGAGCAGAGCCCGACCCCCCCGGCTGTCCCCTCCTGGCAGGAGCTGTGCAGAGCCACAAGGTCCCCCCTGAGCCTCCTTTGCTCCAGGCTCAGCCCCTTCCCAGCTCCCTCAGCCTCTCCTCAGACTCTGTCAGTCCTTCCTGAGCTCAAGGAGGTCTCAGGGACACATCCCACCCATCAGGAGTGGCAGCAGGGTGGGCAAGCCCAGCCCCAGCACAGCCCTGCCGAGGCACAGCACTCCACACAGACCCACAGGGTGAAGGGCCACAGCTGAAGTGACAATGGCACAGTGTCCCCTGCCATTTGTCACCGTGCATGAGCTGCAATAAAAGTGTCTTTGTACAGACACCAAGAAAAGTATTTCAGATGACCACTGCAGAGGTCAGGGCGGGTTTAATCACAGCAGAGTGTTCACCAGGGAGTTTGGTTTTCACTACTTTTTCTTCCCCTTCTTTTTGAGAGAGCCAGGCCAGGGATGGCCCCGGCACTCCAGGAAGGCGGCGGCGTTGTGGCAGATGTAGTAAGCGTTGAGCATGGCAGCTGGGCTGAAGAGATCCACTTCTGTCCCAGCCTTCTTTCCACCCTTTTTTTTGCCTTTGCCTTTGCCACCCTTGGGTTTTTCCGTTTTGCCTGCCTGCAGAGAGAAAACAACCGCAAACCCACTCAGTTTTGGATCTTTGTTGTCTCAGTTTTGGGTAGAAGACTCCAGGCTGAGACTGAGAGAGCTGGGGGTGCTCACCTGGAGAAGGCTCTGGGGAGAGCTCAGAGCTTTGCCAGGGCCTGAAGGGGCTCCAGGAGAGCTGCAGAGGGACTGGGGACAAGGCCTGCAGGGACAGGACACAGGGAATGGCTCCCACTGCCACAGGGCAGGGCTGGATGGGATCTTGGCAAGGAATTCCTGCCTGGGCTGGAATTGCCAGAGCAGCTGGGGCTGCCCCTGGATCCCTGGAATGCCCAAGGCCAGGCTGGACACTGGGGCTGGGAGCAGCTGGGACAGTGGAATGTGGTTGGAATGAGATGAGCTTTAAGGTCCTTCCAGCCCAAACCATTCCATGGTTCCATGATTCCAAGACATCCCAGAGCAGCTGTTTGGTTCCATCTTAGTCCTGCCTTGCAGAATTAGCTCAGAGCCCCTCACCCAGAGCCCAGCACTTTGTGGTGGTTTTTGTAAGGACTCACAAGCATTCACACAACTTTCACCCAATCCCTGTTTGCTCTGCAGGCTGTGAGAGCCTCTAAAGCCACCAGACTGAGCTAATCCCTGTCCCCCTGTGCTGCCACATGGCTAAAAAACAAGGTTTGTGCACAATGCAAGTCAAACATTCTCTTCCACTGATTGTTCTTTTTAATTACTACAGGAGGATGCAATCCTGAAGGAACTTGGCCTGTGCTCATCCATTCCTGTGTGCCTGCTTGGCTCTCAAACCAGGGAAGCAGGAGTCCCTCCTACAGCTTCCATGGGTCTGGGATGGAGCTGCTGTAACCACTGCTGGTTACACAAACCCAAACCCATTACATATTTTCCATGTTATCATTTCTAAAAGCTCCTTTCACAGCTCAGCACTGCTCAGTGCAAAAGAGACAAACATTTGTGCTCTGAGGTGTGAGAACAGAGTGAAGGGCACAATCCTCAGAATCAGCTGGGACCACGGTGTGAAAGAAAATGAACAGGTAAAGGAAAATTAAAAAAAAAATCAAATTTTATATATATAAACACACAGACCTTCTATTACAGAATAAAAAGAGAGAAAATAAGAGCAAAAAAGAGAGAAAATAAGAGTGTAAACTGCAGCTGCTGGCAGATTTTTTGCAGAATGAAACTACTTGAGCTCAGACATTTGTTTGAGATGGACCCAAGCCTCTTTCACAGACCTTAATTGGACAGAATTTGTGGAATATTTCACATGCTGGAATGTGCCCCCTTCACAGGGAAATGCTTGTGGCAGATTTTGCAGCCAGCCAGTCACCTGAGTCCCATTCCTTGTTTGCCCAGGGTCTCTGGTGGATTTTGTGAGCACTTGTAGGTTCCTGGTAGGAATTCAGCCTGTAGCTGATCTTTCCAAATATAAAAGATGCTCCAGGCTTTATATGTTATGTACAACATTTTACAGCCTGCAGCTAAGAATAAAAAAAGCGCTAAAAATCAGAATTAGGTTTATACTTGCACACAAAGTGAATTTGGGCAGGTCAGTTCTGTCCTGCAGCTGTGGGAAGGAACCTTGTGGATATTAACCCTTTTCCTTAAAAAAGTGTTATCAACACTTCTGAAGGATCAAAGGTGTTTTACCATAGCTGAGTCTTCTTATGGAGCAGCCAGAACCCCACATCAAGCCCTGGAGATGGACCCTGCAACACAAAATTACATGGTTAGTGTAAAGCACCTGTGTCTGTGTCGGTCCCCATGAAACTTTGAAGAGAAAAAGGGAAAAAAATAGTTACAAAGGAAAACAAAATAAAAAATAGTTACATAGTTACCTGTCTCCCTTACAAAGACAGGTTGAGGGGTTGTCCTTAAAGCTGATACTCCCCTGTGAAATCAGCTGCTAATTGTCAATTCCTGAACTCTGAGCTTTTAGCAAAGCCCTCGAGGTTTACAATCACAGAATCCTGGACAAGATCTCCAAGACCAAGTCCACTGCCCGGGCCACCACCGACCCTAAATGTCCCCAGGTGCCACATCCAGGGGGCTTTGAAACCCCTCCAGGGATGGGGACTCCATCCAACCTGCAGCTGTGCCAGGGCTGGACAACTCTTTTAGGGAAGGAATTGTCTCAATATCCAGTCTAACCCTCCGGCACAACTTGAGGCCGTTCTCTCTCCTCCTGTCCCTGTTCCCTGGGAGCAGAGCCCGACCCCCCCGGCTGTCCCCTCCTGGCAGGAGTTGTAGCGAGCGAGCAGGTCTCTCCTGAACCTCCTTTTCTCCCCCGGCTGCCCCAGTTCCATCTCCCCCTCTCTCCCTCCCCGCCTCGTGTAGAAATGACAGAATCTCACCTTCCTGTCCCCACATCACCGCGGCTCTGAAGGGACCCCGGCGCCTCTACCCCCGCAGGGCCGCCATGGCCTCCCCTCCTTCCCCTCAGCGTCGCGTTGTCATAGCGACCTCGGGGCGGGGTCTGATGCTGATTGACAGCCCTCTGTCCAATCAGCTGTTGACGCCCCCTCACATCGCCCAATCAGCTTCTGGGGGCGGTGCCCGCGCGCGCTTCCCGCCGCTGCGGTGGTCCCGGGGAAAAGGGCGGGAAAAGCTGTGAGGGGGATGAGGGGGATGAGGGGCCTGAGGGCAGCGGCCGCCGCCATTCCCGCCCCAAGCCCCGTCCCTGTCCCACCCACAGCCTAAAGCCCCAGGGAGATGTCACAAGGAGGCGAGAAAACCCCACCACAACAACTTCGAGCTGAGAGGAGGAGAGGTGCAAGTCGTGCTTTCCAAAGGTCTTGGAAAGATTGGCTTTTGGTGGACTTTTAGTGGAATATTCACGTTATTGCTGCGTGACACGAGGGAGTCTCTGTTTAAATACCTGACTCAGTCTTCTTCACCACAAAAATATTTTAAAAACAACCTCTGATTTGCATCCTTGCAGAGCCACAGCCCCGGAGAGCAGGTCCTGAAAATGATGTGTAATTGAGGTTGGATATTTCTAATAAATCCCCATAAACGGAGGCCTGATACACAGGGAATGGATGGAGGGGTCTGAGGGAGGGATAGGGACATGAAGGGTTCATTTTGTTCTCTGCACCTTTTTTAGACACAACAATTTCATCCAAGGGTAGTAATGCTTCTTAAAGGCAGGGTGATTTTTAAATTTGGGAAAAAATATGGGAGTGAGGAGTCTCTCCTGCATCCCTCAGCACCAGATTTTCACTTGCAAAACACTAAAAAAAATAGGCACAAGTGAAAAATATCAGTAGAAGCTGAATTCCCTTATAGAAAAAAAAAAAGCTCATAATTGCAGTATTGCCAAACTGCAACAAACATATCAGTGAGTCTGCATAGATCATGGGTTTATTTTTACCTTTAACATTAACCTCTCTAAATGTGTTCTCTGCTGTATAAGGAAACTTCCTTCATTCTTCCCTAATAAAAAGACTTGGTAGTGTAGCTCAGGAAAAGAATCTGCAGATTTGGGAGTAAAATTCTCTTGAATGAGCCTTGGATAATGAAAGAAAAAAATGGAAAAAAAATCGATTTCCACTCTGTTCAGGGAAATTTTGTGCAATTTGTATTAACAAACCACACGGCATAAAAGAAACAATCATAATTACACTAATTATCTAATTTTAGCATTTTAGCACAGCTGTCATGAGGCCACATTATAATTATTGAGGCAAAAATGTTCACTCAAGGAGACAAAAATCATCCTGTTCAGTCAAATGTTGTGTTTTGTGGCAGTGCTTGGACCTGGCTGCAGAACAAGCTGCTGTTTACACATGCAAGGCTTTGATAAATAATTAAGGGAAGCTTCTCAAACTCCAGAGTATAATAAGCCTGACCTAATACAGTCACTTCTGTGGTTACAAGTGGATAAATACAGAGTCAGCCAGGACATCTCTGTGTTGTTATTTTTATGGAAATATTCACAGGAGAAAAAGGAGGGATTTTTTTTTAACACTGGCAAACTGAATGGATAAAGGCTAAATCCCCCTTTCTTTTTTTTTTTTTTT
>VWZP01003100.1:43364-61535 GCA_013396995.1 Dicaeum eximium
GGATCACTCTCTCCTTTCACAACTCTGAAAGGAACTTTGTATCTTGTAGCCTTTTATCCTTTACTGAAACTTGCATTAAATTCACTAACCAGCTCGAAAGTTGCTTAGAGAATACAGAGAAATTAATGACTCAATTCTATATGCTTTACATCCCTAGGAAACAGGAAGAACTGACAAGAAAACAGAAGAATCTGTGCTGAGGTGCTGAAGAAAAGGACTTACCCACAGCAAAACTTTCAGCAGCCACCTGTAAGGTGAAAACAAAACAAAACAAAAAAGTTATCAATTGCAATTACAGCAGGAACTGGGAACACTGGAGGGTTCCTGGAACCAACAGTCCTGTTGGGGTGAGATAACAGATATTCCTCCAGCTGTGCAGAAACCACTCAAAACTTTTCTGAAACTGCCTTGCTGAACATATAAAATGATTATTCCTTAATTGCTGGCCCCCCAGCTCTTTTGAGAAATTTTAAGCAGGAGAAAATCCTCACTGTGAAGCAAAAAAACCCAAAAAGTTTGAAACTGCTGCTTGCTTGCCAGGGTGGGACATAAATATTTCAAATAAAGGTGTAGCCTCTCCCTGAGTCACTTTTTTATGCAGAGGTTCAGGTTTTCTGTGGAGATCTGTCTCAGGGGAGCAGAAAATTTGGTGGGGATGGTGTCAATAAATTGTAATCCAGTATAAATTTGTACAATCCTCCACCACCCAGACATTCAGGTAAGAATTTGTGCTTCTAATCTCTCTCAGTAAAAATAACAGGCACTGAAAAGCACAATTTAAACATAAAATACATAAAAATGCACATTGGGTATATACTGTTTTTTTGTTTGTTTTTTTTTTTTTTCAAAATATTGTGGGGAATAAAGACACTTTGGGGGGGAAAAGGGTTTGAGCCAAATACCAAGGGCTTTTCTAAGTTTCTTTAGTAATTAATTCAATATCCCCTTGAGTGGAGATGGGCAGGGGTGAGGGTGGAGTTTGGGGGATGTTTTTCTCCTTAAAAAAATTAATTAAAAAGAAGCATTTAAATTAAGACAGAGGAAGAAAAAGTTTGAATAAAGAGGTGTCCTTTTAAAGTTGGTTTATTTTGAACTAAAGCATCTTTTAAAAGGTTTTAAAAGGCTTAATGCCATTTCCATGAACAAGGCCTTGGACAAACCCCATGAAGGAAACATTCCCAGGTTAATGAATTATTTAAGCAATTAGCACAAATCCTGCCATAACAAACACTTGTTTGTTTAGGGCTTCCCTGCCCTGTATGAACACACGATGCTTTGACAAATGCCACCCTCATGCAACCAAGTGTAGTGTTCATTATTTAGTTTAAGTTTTAAGTTATTAAATTGATAGAAAGTTTACAGCTCAATATCCTATTCATTCTGAAAGTTATGGACCACAGGATCCACTCTTTTCCTCATAAATTGTTCACCAAAGCACTTTCCCTCCCCACCCTAAGACCTGGCACAGACATTCCCCCAAACAACCAAAAATCTGGGTAAAAATTGGGTTATTTAATGTGGTATTTGTTGTCTCCTCAGGGCTGGAAGGGCTGAAGAGGATGTGGGAGAGAAACGACACTCAGGGAGGAGAGAAATGGGACATCCAACCTGCCCAGCTCTGAACGCTGCACAGCACAGGGGGGTTAATAAAGGTGAGTGAAGGACAGCAGAGGTGAAAAGGTGACAGATGGGTGTGCAGGGGACATGCAGGACCTGTCCCTGGTGGCACCAGGATCTGAGCTGGGCTGGGTGACCCCAGCAGCAGCAGTGCCAGCCCAGGGACAACACGGAATGTTGTCTCCATCCCAAGCCAAGCTGTGTTCCTGGTATCCCAGGGGGTGGCAGGGTGGTGGTGGGAGCACATCAGCAGCCAGCCAGAACCGCGCAGATCCGAACAAACGAGGCACAGAGTGCCGGGAGGGAGGGATGGAATTCCCAGCCGGGAATCCTTACACCGAGCCACGAGCCACACCTGGGCTCTGAGCTCCCTCTGCAGCCGATGCCTTACAAGTCACAGCATGACCTCCAAAAAGAGGTGTCTACTAGGCATAGAGAGACTTGGCCTCTTTGGAAAGTTTAATTTTTTTTCCCCAGCTGTGCTTAAAACCCCCCAGCTCCAGCCCAGCCCGGCAGCGCCGGCCCTCGGGGGCGGTGGGAGCGGGGCAGGCGGAGGCGCGGCTCTCACTGGCAGTGCAGCAGCTCTTCCCAGCGAATGGGCTGCGAAAACACCTCCCGCTCCAGCCACAGCTCGTAGGAGTAGTGGAAGTCCTCGGGCAGCTCCAGGCGCTGGCCCAGCACGCTCTGCAGGCAGTTGTCCACCGGGGCGAACTCCGAGTCCTGCGGCTTGTCGTACCTGCGGCTGTTGAAGGCTTCGATGTTGGCCCTCAGCGTGCATTCCTCAGCCTGGAAATCCCACGGCCTCGCGTCGATATCTGCAGTGAAGGAGTGTCTTAGGATGCCAGATATGGCTGGGGGGCGTGTGTGTTCCATTCCCATCTGTTAGAGGTGGGGCAGTTATCTCCTGTTTGTTCTTTATCTCTTTTTTCAAACCAAGACAAGGAGGAACAACACCCAAATAGTGTGGGAAACATCTCTCTGACAAGGTTTGAGCAAAAGAAAGGCTGAAGGTTTAATGTGAATTAACCAGAGTCACTCCTAATTATTATTATTATTCATAACCAAATCCCATTATGTGTGCATTTTCATTAAGATATCCTATAAAAATGTAGTTATTCCTGCTTTAAGAACTCTCTACAATTACCCAGCCCCTGCTTTTTTCACAAAGACCCCATCACTTTTACTGAAAATCTCCACTGACCACTGAAACAGGGATCAAGATTTAAAACATTTAAAACATTTAAAACCTGGTGAGCTTATTATGAGCTCCTAACGCAAATTTTTTAAAAATTTGGGCAAATGTAACTATGAATGATAGTGAAAAGCAGCAATAACCATGACATTATGTTATATTATCTAAACATGCAACATGAAAAAAAAAATTCCCAATATTTTCAAAGCTGGCTTTCATGAGTGTGGTGGTTTTGCATGCCCCACACTAATTGGTACATTGGCCAAAAAATCTCAGATTGGTGAACCAAAACCACTACAAATGAGCTCTAAACCTGATGGTGCCTGTGAAAAACGCTTCACAAATACTTCTCTTTTAAAAAAAAATTAAAAGTTTAATAATAAAATTAAGATAATACAAGTTGGGATAATTAGGGTTAGGACAATAACAGAGACAATAAAAGCAAAGAATTACGGACGTCCGGGTGCTTCTCTCAATGGAAAAAGCACAAAAATAATAGCCTGTTGCATATTCATATATCTCATACATGATTCAAACATTCCTCTCAAACAAAAGGAGTCTATAAGGAGGCAATAATTCTTGTCTTGGGATTTTAGTGTCTTCTTGTTGTTAGCTTTGTGCAAAGAATTTCTTGGTTATCTTATCTGTTCCTTGAGCTAGTTACAAAAAGTATCTTACATTACATTGTTTCTATTCTAATATTATGCTTTAACCAAAAAAAGACTACATTTAAAAGATTAGTACAGCACTACAAAAACAAATACAACGTAACTTTCCAACATAACACATATAGTATTCATTCTAATATTTGCAAAATGCCAATCATACGAAATGCATTTTTCACAGTGCCGTAAAAAAAATTCTGGGAAAAATCTGGGAAAAATCCCCAGCAGTGACAAGAACTGTAGAGGTTTTAGGGCAAAGCAAGCCCAGCTGATTGCAGAGGCACAGGCAGGGCAGGACTCACCGTTGCCATAGGCCCAGTCGTCGTTCATGCGGTGCCGCACCTTCTGGTAGATGGCAGACATGGTCTTCATGTTGCTCTTCCTCCACTGCCTCCCCAGGTACTTGGTCTGGATTTTCAGCAGCTTGAGCACGTAGAGCTGCATCATGGCCTGCTTCACCTTCAGAGCACGCTTCAGGATCGGGGCTGACTTAAACACCACCAGCATCTGCCAGGAAATCAACGCTGGTTAATGCAGAGTGCCCACCCTAAACCCCCAGGAGGGAGCGTGCAATACAACAGTGCTCTCTGCACAGGGCTTGGGGGTCACAGAAATAATGTTATTTGCAGGAGGAAAAGTACTTCTGTGAAAGGAAAAAGGGAAGATGATGAAGAGCAGAAGTTCCAGCACTTCCACAAGAAACCCTGAGCACAGGGCCAGGCTGAAGCCACTGCGTAGAGGCAGGGAATGCTCCAGGTGAAACGCTGGAGGGTCTCAGGGGGAGGGGACACCCCCTTACCATTGTCCTCGAGTGTTTCCACTTGGTCAGCTTGTTGAGGATCCTCAGCAAGTTAATGCAGGAGAACAAATTCCTCCAGCAGAACTGGTTGTTGTCTCCAGCTTCCTGCAAGGGGAGAAGTGCAACTTTGACCACAGGTTCATCAGCACCGCCACAGAGGTGTCCTTGGGCAGAAATCTTTATTTTTGTTGTCTGCACAACTTTTCTGAGGGAGGACAAGCAGCAGAATTTCCTCCTCACTTGGGTTATCATCAGCAGATTCTGGGGGAAACCACTCTGAAAAACTCCAATTTTAATCTGCTTTTGATTTAGAGTAAGAGCTAATAATGGGATAAATCACATTATTCCATCATGGGAAATATATTTTGCGGTAGATTTGTATTCCTTTTTCACCCAGAGAGCAAATTTCAGCCTGGTGATCAGCACTGCTTTTGGTAACTATATAAATTAATTCATGCTTAGAGCACACATTAGAGACCAGCAAGAGGAAATCACAAATCAACACAGGATGACAAATAGCAACGTTTGTATCAAGAGGAGAGACCTTTCTGTAACAATAATCCCCTCCAGCTAAAGTGCTGCTGAGACATTGTTTTAAATAGGAGGTAACTGTAAACACCCCCAGCTCCAGCTTGAGGAAACATTGCCCGCGGCACTTTGAGTGGTAATTCCACCACTGCAGTAACTTGCTCCGTGTTTGAAGAACTCCAAGCACAGGAGAAATGCCCCACCAAAATCTTCTTTGGGGATTAGTGCAAAACAAGCACTGCTGAATTTATAAACCAGTCACAGCCAGCGACAGCCTTCTTAACTCAGGGCAAAAACTCAACCCATTCCAGGACCTGGGCACCCTCGGGAGGGGTTTGGGGGAGCCCCTTCTGTCAGAGTGTCCAATCCAACCTTGAAAGCAGATTTAGCCAAGAAAATCCCACCAGCACAACCCCTTTGCTTTTAAAGGCAAGTGCCAGACAGAATCAAGGAATCCTTGAGGTTGGAAAAGACCTCCAAGGTCACCGAGTCCCAGCTGTGCCTGATCCCCACCTTGTCCCCAGCCCAGAGCCCTGAGTGCCACATCCAGGCCTTCCTTGGACACCTCCAGGGATGGGCACTCCAAACCCCCCTGGGCAGCCCCTGCCAAGGCCTGGGAGGCATCCAGAGGTGGGATGTCACCAGGATGTCACCAGGATGTCACCGAGGTGCTTCTGGATGCTGTCTGGTGCTTTGGGGGTCCCAAACTGCAGTGTCCCTGCAGTGTCACATCCTGCCCAGGCCTCATTGCACCCTCTACACCAAGTAATTTTCCCAAAGATCCCGGTGGAATAAGCCAATGTCCATTTCTTAGGCTGATGGATTTGTTTGTCACCAGTCTGATGTTGTCTCTACAGATTCAAGGAGGGGAGGGTCTTTCCATCAGATTTATGGAAGGAGGGAACAGGCTAAACAGACTTTAATACCCCTTGAAAGGGGTGGGTTAAGCCCTTTGCAGACCCCTCTGGAGTGACAGGAGAGGGGAGATGGGGACTGGCCAGGATTTGAAGAGCCTTTCCCACAACAGGGTGGGTGAATCCCCCACCACCTCAGCCACTCCTGATTTACACCAGGTGGGGACAGCAGTGCTGGACTCACCCTGGTTCTTCTTGGGATAACCCAGACACATCACTGTGCTCAACCCACTGAGAGCAGAATCATCTCTTACATCCTCTAAGAAATGTGTTATGCTGGGATGTTTAAATCACTCATCAGAGTGGTAAAAAAAAGCTAAAACAACGCATGAAATGCTGGCTGAAGAAATATAAACACGTGCACAAACATATGCCTCATGTACCAGGGTGTGTCTAATTCCTGTTAAATCCTCACTTCCATGAGTATCCTCCCAGAGATGAACCCTTGTGGTAAAATTCAAGTTGGTTTCTACATATTTTCCAATTAAATTGCTCTCCCTTGAGGATAACATCCATGTCTGCTGGAGGAAAGTGAAAGGTGCTGTCCTTGAATGTGACAGCTCTCAAATTGTCCAGATCCTACTGGGAATATTTTCCCTAAAAACGTTCTGTTTTCTCCTTGAGGCGGATTGTGAGGATTGGCAGGAGCCACGGAGCCCTCACTGAAGTGTCACTAGATGTCCCCATCGGTCCAGGATACGATGGAGTCTGGCAGGGCTGGATGGGGACACCCAGCCTTCAGCAGTCCCTGCACCCGGGGAAAATCTTTCTGGTGATTTTGACCTTTACACACCTAAGGAAAACAACACAGGCCTCAGATTGCAGCAGCACCATGAGATCATCCTTGCCTGGACTGGATTTGCTCAGGATCCTTCTTAATGATTTAGGGTCTCCAGTCCCTGTCCATTATTTCCTGTTAACCCCAAAGCATTCCCCTGGGCTGCCCGAGTCCAACCTCCTCTGCACTTGAATTATTGCAGTTATGAACCTGCCAGCATTATTATCCCATCTGCAGTCTGTTCATTTGCCCAGCCCATCCTCTGCCCAGTCTCTGGAATACTTAAGGCTCCTCTCCAGAGGGAATTTGTTCATTCCTTAACCTGGTATCTCATAAAACAGGAGTGCTCAGAGCAATTGAAACCTGGGAGGCAACAGCCTCTGGGTGAATTCTTTTTCAAAGCAGAAGAGTTTTGTCTTGACAGAACAAGAGGAAACAGCTTCAAACTGTGCCAGGGGAGGGGCAGGGTGGACATCAGGAAGAATTCCTTATGGAAAGGGTGCTCAGGCCTTGGCAGGGGCTGCCCGGGGAGGTTTGGAGCTCCCATCCCTGGAGGTGTCCGAGGAATTCCTGGATGTGGCACTCAGGGCTCTGGGCTGGGGACAAGGTGGTGCTTGATCAAAGATTGGACTTGATAATCTTGGAGGTCTTTTCCAACCACAACGATCTTGGAATTCTGTGATTCTATTCTGTCAAAGGGAAAACCCTAAACCCAACTATTTTTATGGGGTGCCCAACACCAGCAGTGCCTCTTCCCCACTCCCCCACAGCTGACAGTGACTCAGAATAGTGATGGGAGGAATTTTCAAGCCTGGAGTGGGAAAAAAAAGTCTAATTTTTGGAAGGTTGGGGGTTACAGAAAAAGAAGACAGAGAATAGAAAACCCAAATCCTTCCTCATGCTGTCACAGAGAGCAATCCTGGCCACAAAAACCCTTTGTGTGCTGCTTACCAGACTTTCTGCTGTGAGCTCGGGCAAGTCACAGACCGTGCAGTGCGGATAATCCAGGACAGAGATGCTGCAGAAAATGGGAAAGAAGGAGCTCGTTAGGAGCCAATTACCATGAGAGAAATGTTCAAGATGATCTATATGATCATGCCCAGGAATCTGTAACATTTTTCCTGCTCTGTGCCTGGAAATGCAACAAGTGATTTGGGTGGGGAACAATCCCATCTCCAGCACGTGAAGCAGCCGCGCTGACGGGATCCAAATGGGATCCCAGCCTCAGCACTGCCTCCCCCTCAGCTCAGTGGAGCACATCGATGCCTCCTGGCTCCAAAGCTCCATCCTCAGTGCATTAATAAGGACTCCAAGGATTTGGATCCATTAAGACAGGGCAGATGAGTTATTCGTATGCATGTTTAAAAAGGGGAAAAAGGTAAACAAAACAAATCTGAGGTTCACAGGGAGGCATCTGGTTGGCAGCAAGAAAATTTGTGGTGAGGGAATTATCAGAGTATCGGGTTTTTCAAAGGCCTCCAGGCCTATGTAAAATTTGTAAAAGTAGTCAATTAAATACACCCAGAACTGGAATTCACACCTCCCTGGCTCACAGCATCCAGCTGCACTCACAGGTGCATATCCTGCCTGTGAAACCTCCATCCCAGAGCAGAGGAGGGAGCTGAGCCTCCTGGAATATGTTTCCTCCTCACTTAAATCACAGGACCAAAAGTGAAAATATTTATAGCAGGAGGATCAACATATTACTTCCTATTTTTCCATGCGTGCCTCCTCGCACAGACACAACCATACCGTGCAGGAGACAGACCAGCCTACACATGCAGCTGAAGAGCAACAAAAAGAGCATCAAAAAGGAAGAAAAAGGATCTTTTTATCATTCCAACATCCCTGTAGAACTCATTTCCAAGCAGAGAAATCCTGCCCTGGTGAGTTGTGAAAGATCTGTCACAGGTCTTTGATCCATGCTGGTCCAGCCAGTGCCCTGCTCAAAACGGGGCTGGTGTCTCTCTCAGATCAGCAGCAAAAGGCAGTGACAGCTATGGAAAACCTGAAGGAGTCAGGAAAGCTGAATTACAGCAATAAAAAGTGGGAAAGACCTGGAAGATCCTGCCCCATCACATCTTGATAAAGATGTGGCCCAGAGATGCCCAGTGGCACTGGATGGCTCCCCAGGAGTCCATGTAAAGGTGACAATGACTTTATTTTAAAGATGAAGCCTATTTTATTTTAGTACTATTTCAGCAGCCCAGTCAGAGATTGGAAACCCAGTCATCCTCATCCTGCCAAAGGGATTTGCTCCCTCCACATATTTCTGTAGTGGACAGGACACCCCAAAGCCATGTGGGGTCAGCTGGGTCCCCCCAGGGCAGCAGGGCTCCCCAGGCATGAATCCTGCCCCGTCCTCTCTCTGTCCCCCACCAGTGGCTGTACCTGTTTTTGGCAGTGATGTAAGACATGATGTTCTGGTTGAAGAATTTCAGGATCAGAGGGATGCAGTTGGCAAACACCAGGTGTTGGGACACGTACTCAAACTGGGGAGAGAAGGGAGATGGGTCAGTGTGAGCTGGGACAGCTGGGAGCACCATCTGGGAATGGAAAACTCTTTCCAACCAAAAGCAAAGCACTTGGCTTGGTTTGCCCCAGAAACCTCTTCCTCCCTGAAGTTTGCTGTGTAAGGTTTGTGTCATGCACAGCAGCTGGAAAATTCCATTTACCATAGAGAGGACAGGCACACTTCACAGCAGTGCTTTAGGACTAGCTGTACCTCGAGGCTTTTCAAAATTAAATCTGTGGCAAAACAGTATGTGGGGAAGTGGGAAGGAGTTGTAGCTATTACATGAGAAAATACAATGAATCCTATTGCTCTCACACACTAATCCCAGTTTCTTTAGAAATTTTGACTGAAATAATATCCCTATTTTCCTACTTGCTTTTGATTTCTCTCTCCCTCAAAGCATTAAACGGTCTTCAAGGTCCCTTCCAACCCAAACCATTCTACAGTTCAATAATACAACAAATCTCTCCTGTCCTCCAAAGATACAAACTGCAGCAAAACCCAATCCTATCCCATCCTGCCCTTCCCATGCCTCTCCATCCAGATCTCCAGTTTGAGAGGGAAGGAACAGTTTGTTCTCATCTCAGCCTGGTGCCAGCTGTCAGCATTGGCACACCACAGATGACACAACAGCACAGATGACACAGCACCAGGATGTGCTGGTGAGTAATCGACCCTTCCAACCCAAACCATTCCGTGGTTCAGTGATTCCTTCGTTTCAGACCTGCTGGAGTTCTCATGGTGCTCCCTGAGACCACCTTTGTCACTGAGAGAACAAAACCACCCAGATCAGACACAAAAAAAAAGCAGAATCAGGGGGATGAAACCCTGCAGCTTTCTCCAGGCTCAGCAGCAGGCTGCAATGGCCCTCCTGCCTGGGGCGGAAAAAGGAGAGGAAAAAGAGAAAANTTGTAAAAATGTGGGAGTTGGTTTCATTTTACCCAATCCAATACGTGGATTTATATTTATCCTCGGTTAAATATCAGTGGGTTTTGTAACGCAGAGGGATTTGTAGCGTGATGAAAGCTTTAACAGAAAAAATTAGAAACCATTAATTGTTTGACTCGCAGAATGAGTGGAGAACTGGGCCACAGCTCATATTAGTCCTTGGGTGTTTTTTAACCAAGGAAAGCCCTGGAGTGGGCGCAGTTTGATTGGTGTCATACAAATGGAACAAAAATCCCATTGGGAACAGAATCACATTGCAACTATGACCCAGATCTCCTGCCTCTGTTGAAACTGGAGCCCCGAGAACCTGATCCTGACAAAACCAGATAGGTGACCTCGTGAGGTCCTTCCCAGCACTATTTCTGGGCACTGGAGATGACAGAGCAAAAGAGAATCTTGCCTAATCCCCTTCCTCTTCCCCCTTCTGCCAGGGAGGCTCGTGCTATTTCCTAAATTTAACCTGAACAGATATTCCCAGAAGCCTAAAAGCTCCTGCCACGTGAGTAGAAATGGTGTTAAAGCACAACAGGGTTATCCCAACCTGAGGGACCCTGTACAAATCCTGGAGCTATGGAAATGTGATCACAGCTCCTCATGGAAACTCCTCCTGGAAGTCTCCTGGGAGAGGGTTTATCAGGACCTCCATCCTCTCCTCTAGGCCCACCTGGTAGATGTGGTTCAGCTTGAAGTGCTTGAGGAGCAGCAGCAGCAGTGCTGAGATGCTCTTCACGATGATCTCCTTGTGTCTGTTCACGTCCATGCCCAGCTTCATGCTCTGCAGGACGGTGATGCTGGGGGGAGGGAAACACAGCACCGTGGCTGTGGCAGCAGGGAGGCCCACAGGACTTGGAGTTCTCCTTCTTCTGGATGGAGCTCTACAAAACCAAGGGCCTTTGCTCCCCCCGGCGCTCCCATTTCCACCCATCCTACCTGGAGATGCCAAAATGTGTTCAAAAAAGAGGAAAAAAATGGTGGATTGCTCTCCACCAGGAATCCTGGCAGAGCAGTAGGGAGGACACCTCCTATATGCTGACAAATCTTTATGATTTGGGTCAATTAGCAGGATTTTATAATTAATAATTAGCTTGGAGTAGCTGCACTCAAGTCATCGCAGCACCACTCCCTTGGCTTTGACAGCTCTGCCCTGGTGCCAACAGTAATTTACACCCACCCAAACAGATACCCCAAATCTGGAGCCCCCAAACCTCTTGGCTCTCCTGCTGGTCCAAGACTTGGTGGCAGGGCTGGGGTGGCCCATGGCCACGTGGGGAAGGACTTACGGCATCTCTTCAGGCAGCACGTCTGCCAGGATATTGATGGAGTCAGTCTTGGCCTTGGAGGTGGGTGCAGCAGCCAGGAGAATCTTCAGCAAAGCGATCTGCAGGAGAGGGCAGGTGTGGGGGGACAGTCCAGGAAAGGGAATTCCTTCCTTCTCCTGGACAGCTCCAAGCCAACTCTGCAGGGTTTCACCAGACCACACTCAACCTCTGACAGGCAGGAGAAGTGTGGGGAGCTCAGCAGCTGTTTGGTCCTTAACCTAAGGCATCACATGTGCCTGAGCTCTGGTACTGTGGGTAAAACAACACAAGGAACACGAGGAGTTTAAATGCACTTAAACCTCCATCTCTCCCTACAGAGCCCACATGACCCAACCAGCATCTCAGTATCCTCTGAATCCCTCCTCTTGGACTGTTCTTTCCTCCCAACTCTGCTCAGGGTTCACACCAAAATCTCACTGTCCAGGTCCTGAACACCCTCCTGTGCTGAGCTCTGCAGCTCCCAGACTGGCACCATTCCCTGCTCCAAAGCTCTTTCCTTCCTTTGAAGGAACCTTTAAGTACTTACCATGTACTGGGGGAGATTGTACAGCATTGCTCGATACAAGACCTCACAAGGGGTTTCTTGGACTTCCTCTTCCCCCTCGGGCAGACAAGCATTAAAAACAAGGAAAAATGAAGTAAAAACAAGAATGGATTTACGTGACACCTTGAAAAATTCCCATCTTCTCTCTGGTGATGGGGTGAAGAAACTTCCTCCTTACCAGAGACATGGGGCATTTCTCCAGCTCCTCCTCGTTCTTGATCTGGACATCTGAGATGGAAACGTACTTGTGCTGGCAAAACACAGAGACAGAGGCAGAGCAGTGTCACAGCTGAAGGAGGAAACACGGCCAGTGATGGTCACAGCAGTGTCCCAGTGAGGTGTGACCTGGGCAGCTCATCCCTGTGTGGGACATCCCTCTGTTCCTGACGCCCCTCACACCTCCTGCCTGTGGTTACCTCCACCTGCTCCTTCTAGGAGCTCTCTGTAAGGAATTAGAGGGACAATCCCCTCCAAAAGACAACCCAGCCCTTAGATAGGGTCAGTTGGCCTCTGGAGGGGTCTCATTCCCCGTGGAGCACTGCAGGAGCTGAGGCTGGCTGTGCTTCCCCCTGGAAACAGCACCAGTTTGGGAATGTATGTCCAAACCCAGCTCTGAAAGCCTGTCACCTTCAAAACACACGACAGACACTCACCAGGAAGCAGGAATGCTATGCCTTGGATAAAGGGAAAGCAAAAATACTGGAGAGGCTACTTGAGGACTCAGTTTTTAATTTTTTGCCGCAATTCCTGCAAGAACCTCCAAACCAACTGCGACAGCCAACTTTTTACTCGCTGCAGTAGCTGTTTCAGGGAGGTTGGCCAGGAGGATCCAGGAGGATCCAGGAGGATCCCCCATGCCATGATGGAGCCACCATCTCACCTGCTTCAGGGTCTTCACGCTTTCGTGGATCGGCCGCGGGAGCCCTATCAGAGTTTCAGTGTCCCTGGGGAAGAGGAAAGAAGGTCAATACTGGGAAGGACATCCATGTTCAAACATTTCCATGTCAGAACAGCTAAAAGAGGGAGCCTGGAGTCTGCTGAATTCATCCCAGATGGGTCAGGAACTGGGAGAGGTGTTGGTGTGAGCTGCTGCCCTCCCAACTCCTCCCCATCCTGCCTGCACGAGAGAGGAGAGACACTGGGGTGAAGAATTGGGGTGAAATCAGACTGAATCAGAATTTGGGTGAAATCAGATGAAATCAGAAATAGGGTGGAGCCAGTCTGAGCCCAGCACTGGATATACCCTGCTGGGCCTGTCCCAGCATGACTCTGCACCTGCAGCATGATTTATTCACAAACTGGGCAATTTGCTGTAGATACCAAACTGTCCCAGCTGCCTTTTGCATCAAACCAGTTCCTGGCTTGGGCCAGCAGTCACTTATTCTGGGCTAGGTCTGATTTTTAATAGAAAGAGGTCCCTGAGGACCAGTGTCTCCAGAACATGTGGTGTTTCCTATCACTGCTTTCATTGCTGCAGCTCTGGCAAACCCAGCACTGCCTCATCCTGAGCATGCCCTGAGCTGGGAAAACCTGAACTTTGTGGACACCTCCCACCACTTAACCCCCTGACAAGGCTGTGGGATGAGTTAGAGCACACAGGTGTGAATTAGATAGCAGTATGTAGTAGTGGTAGTTTATCACAGGGTGAGAAATTTAGAGTTTTAGGATTTAATGAGAGAGTGAACAGGAGACAAGATGGAGGATTTTGGGTGTTGTCCCTTCTTCCTTCTTGTCCCTCTTCACCTCCATTTTCTGTAGCACTGGTGGCACAAAGTTATTGGTTAGAGAAAGCAGCAGTGTGGAAGTTACGTGAATGGATCAGTAGAAGTTATTGGTAGAAAAGTAAAAACAAAGTAGGTGTTAGAAAGTAATTGGGTTAAACAGCTTTAAAAGGCCTTGGTTTGGGTGTTTGGGGCCCATTTTGTGCCTTGGTTTGGGTGTTTGGGGTCCATTTTGTGCCTTAGTTTGGGTGTTTGGGTCCATTTTGTGCCTTGGTTTGGGTGTTTGGGTCCATTTTGTGCCTTGGTTTGGGTGTTTGGGGTCCATTTTGTGCCTTGGTTTGGGTGTTTGGGTCCATTTTGTGCCTTGGTTTGGGTGTTTGGGTCCATTTTGTGCCTTTTCTCGCACGCTGGGTCTGGTGTGCAGACGGGGCTGAACTTAAGATAAGAATAAACAAAAACCTGAAGACCAAGAGAAAAGAGAGTCCTGCACGTTGTTCATCCTTGGAAAAGAACTCAGCAGGGGAACCCCCTGAAAGGGCCCAGGGGGTTGGGTTCCCACTCTTGCTGGGACCACCAAAAAACCCAGCAGGAAGCTACAGGGCAGATTTTGTGGGTAAAACACTCACTGTCCCAGCGTGAATCCGATGAATTTGTTCCTGCTTGCTTCCAGGAAATGCTCGATGTCTTTCTGTCTGATGGAGCAGCGGAGAGACAAAAACAAGGAGAAGGTTGGAAAACAGCCACGAACAAGATCACAGCCTCAGACTGATTTCTAGAGATCTCAGAAAAGCCACCTTTGCCCTCACTGGCTGGGGGCAACGTGAACCTAAACCATTTGTATTTGCTGTGCAACTCTGCAGGAACGTGTGAGCAGACTGAGAGGAGTTTTCTACAACCAGCACCTTTGTATCCACCTCCTGTGCTCCTCACACACATCTCCAAGGAGCATCTGCTCGCTCTGAGAGAACAAATGTCATCTCCACGGTCTGTCAGAGCACACGCTGCTCCCACAGCAAGCTGACATCTTGTCCACCTTGGGCACCTTTCATGGGAGCTGCTTGGCAGCTCTGCACTACAAGCAGGACATGAGCTGTGAGCCAAGGCTCTCCTGGACAGAAAGGAATCCAGCTGGATTTCCAGCCAGCAGCCAAGGAAAGCAGCAGTCACTTGATTTCAAAGCTGAGAGTGTTAAGTGACGTGGAGCACCACAGCACCACCGTGGAGATCCATGTGGGAAACCAGTTCCTGCTGTGTTTCTGCCAGGAATGCTCTGGACAGACTGACTTAACCCTGTCACTGCTCCTATCTCAAAAATATCTATTTGCTCCTGTGTTTTAAAGATACTGCATTAAATCCAGGCTTGGGATAAACAGCAAAATAACCCCCAAAAAACCTCACATGGATCAGAGGGAAAGGGGCAGAGGTTTTCACCCTCTTTTCCTAACATTGCCTCATTTCATGTGTGGATAACTGTCTTAGAAAAGAAAGGCACCAACTCCTTTATCCTTAGATGTTTTTCCCTGACACTAAAAAAGGCTTCACCTGGCAACACAGGGGTCCTACTCACCCAACAAGGTGTCTTTAACCAGCTCCCAAGATGATCAGTCAAGGACTTTGTGCTACCAAGATCCACTGGGATCTGGCTGGGAAAGCTGACCCTGCTCCCACAGCACCCCAGCACAGCCTCCTTGCCAGTACAACCTGGGATATCCAAAATTGGATTGCCACTTATTGGCCAATAAGTTGGATTTATTGGCTAATAAGTTGCCTAATTATTGGCTAGGGCTGGGTTTAGCTGAGCTCTTCCCCAAGATTTACACACCAAACATGGCAAGTGGCCAATCCAGAAAGGACCAACCCTGACAAAAAGAGAAGTGGAGTCACTTCAGTTTAACCTGCCAGAGGCTAAAAAACTTCTCAGTGCTTCCCAGAAAGCTGCAATGAACTCCAGGACAGGTAGGGCTGGGTGCCAGCAGGTGGCTTTACCTGACTTTGGGGGCCCAGGGGAGCCCCTTGGGGAAGGACACCCTCTCGATGGGCGGGCGCTGGGCTGGCATGGCGGGGATGATCGTGTCCCGCTCCATCAGCTCCAGCTCCCCCTCCATCCCGCTGTCCACGTCGTCGTTCTCCTCTTCATCAACCCCTCCTTCATCGCTCTTGAAGGGATCTCTCTCGTTGTAGATGTCCAAACTGTCTTGCTTCATCAGGGGCTGCAGCAGAAGGGGAGGGAAATATTCAAGTCACTTCAAGGATTTTATTTCTCTCTCAGGTGCTGGCACCAGATCTCTCCATCCTGAAAGGATCAGGCTCTCAGATGTTCCTCAGGTAAGGATTTCCCTCCTAGCTGTTGCCATCAAAGCCTGCACAAGAATAATTCCTTCTGTACCTTTAACCTTGCTGCTCTAGGAGGTGTGGCCCCATTTTCCACCTTAACTTTTGGGGTTTCCATATGACATCTCTTCCTTAGCAAAAGGCATTTTTATCCTCAGACCATAACACAGCAACTCCAAGAGCAGAGCTAAAAAAAGAACTTGCTGTGAGCAGTTTGCTCCCTAGTGCTTATCAGCCCTTTGCCATAAGGTCAGGATGTCCTCTGGCTTCCTCTGGATCAAACACCCCATGGGGCTCATCTGTTGCAGTTAAAATTGGTGGATGAAAAGCTGGACATCTTCTGACCATGTGCATGGAGAGCCCCAAAACCCCCCAGCCCTGGGCTGATCCCCCAGCATGGGCAGCAGGGGAGGGGGGGATCCTGCCCCTGTGCTCAGGTGTGACCCCACCCGCAGAGCTGCCCCAGCCCTGGGCACACAGCAGCAGCACCTGGAGCTGCTGGAGAGAGCCCAGAGGAGGCCCCGGAGCTGCTGCAGGGCTGGAGCCCCTCAGCTCCCAGGGATCCAGGCTGGGAGAGCTGGGCCTGCTCACCTGGACAGGAGAAGGCTCCAGGGAGAGCTCAGAGCCCTGCCAGGGCCTGAAGGGGCTCCAGGAGAGCTGCAGAGGGACTGGGGACAAGGCCTGCAGGGACAGGACACAGGGAATGGCTTCCCACTGCCACAGGGCAGGGCTGGATGGGATCTTGGCAAGGAATTCCTGCCTGGGCTGGAATTGCCAGAGCAGCTGGGGCTGCCCCTGGATCACTGGCAGTGGCCAAGGCCAGCTTGGAAGGAGCTGTGAGAAACCTGATCTAACAGAAGGTGTCATTTGGAACTGGATGGTCCTTAAGGTCCCTTCCAACCCAAACCATCCCATGAGCCTAAAACTGGAAAACACCGGAGCACCTGGGGGGCAAAGAGAACCACAACCAGGAGCACTCCTGGCTCCTCTGGCGGTGCCTGCTGGGAACCCACCCCGGCCCGGGGGACCCGGGGGACCGCAGGGGACGCTCCCGCTCTCACCCTGCGGCTGCGGTGGCCCCGCTTCTGCTGCTGCTGCTGCTGCTGCTCCACCAGCTCGATGGCGTAGGTGGGCGGGGAGGCCGCTCGCATCCCCCGCACCACCTGGATGCTGTCCTCGGGCAGGGGCGGCAGCCCCAGCTCCTCCCTCCGCCGCACCTTCATGGCCTGCAGCGCCTCGAACCCGCCCAGCGTGAACTGGGGACACACGGGGAGGGGAGGGCACGGAGCACACGGAGCCCGTGTGACACAGCCCTCCCGGGCAGCTCCTCAGCGGGGAGAGCCGAGGGGAAGGCACCACCACACGGGTTCCTTCTCCAGGTTCCTCCCCACCCCACCCTCATCCCAGAAGGAACAGTTTCCTTGTGTCCACTCCGGTGCCATCCGAAATAACCCCTAAATAATGGTTGGGTTGAATGGTGGGGAACATCCAGGCTGCAGCAGCATTGTTCCAGAAGAAAAGGTTCTGCAGCAAGGAAGGGTTTGCACTCACCAGAAGCACCTTCCAGAGCAGGAGCAGGACCTTCTTCATGGGGAAGTGTGGAGCGTGGCCGCTGCAGAACTTGGTCACCATCGTGAAGAGCAGCAGAGCAAACGGCTCCTCAGTGTGCACAGGGAAACCTGGAGGAGAAGGGAGCAGGACTGAGGTCAGAGCCAATCCCCCATCCCTGAGCTCTCCCCGCTGGTCCAGCATGACAAAGGGACCTCGAGAGGACACAGTGAACTTTGGGGCTCACTCAGCTCCGTCCTGAAGGTCTCCCGGCAGGTTTTCCACTCGGGAGGATCCGTCTCCTGCTCCACACGGATGTTCTCCACCATCAGGTACATGACACTGAGCAGGACCCTGCAGGGACAGCACAGCAGGGACAGTGAGGCCACTGTCCCCAGAGGCTGTCCCACAGCCCTCCCAGCACCCAGGGGTACCTGAGCTCCGTGCTGTCGGCCAGGGAGATGGCCGGCTTCCGCAGGGCGCTGCTGCAGGCCTGGCTGTTCCTGCAGGAGGCACCAGCTCAGCACCAGCCCCCCATCCCCACCCCAGCCAACGTCTGCAGCCTGGGAATGCCACACCCCGGGATGTGACACCGCTGTGGCACCTCCCGGGGAGGGGGAGGATGGGGAGAAGGAGGATGAAGAGGAGGGTGAGGAGGATTGAAGAGTGTGAGGAGGATGAGGAGAAAGAAGATGAAGAGGAGGATTGAAGAGTGTGAGGAGGATGGGGAGAAGGAGGATGAAGAGGAGGAT
>VWZP01003100.1:72257-83763 GCA_013396995.1 Dicaeum eximium
TCCCTGGTCACCACGTTCTTGTTCCCTGCCCAGCAGAGCCCCGGGTGAATCCCCCTGTCCTGTCCTGCCCCATTTTGGGGTGTGAGTCCCCATTCCCACCCTCCTGGCCCGTACCTGTGCAGGTGATGACGATGTCGACCTGTCTGATGACTTCATTGAGCTTCACCAGCCGGAACCCGTCCATGCTGGAGGGAGAACAGGGAAAAGTGACCCCAAATCCCAATTTTAACTTCCTGATGGATCACCGAGCCCTTGGGAGTTCTGGGCTCATCCTGGAGGATCTGGCACATTTGTGAGGAGAAGTCAAAAGGGATTTTGGGGGTTTGTCAAGACCTCATCTGCAAACCTCAATTCTGGACCCTGATGGGTTTTTTAGAGCTGTTCCTGCTGCAAGGAACATCCAGGAGCTGTGGATTTGCTCAGAATCCAGGCTGGGATGGATTTAGAGCATCCTAAAAAACAGCCCAGAGCTGCAGGTGCCTCTCCCCAGCCCTGAAATCCTGATTTAGGCCCTGCAGAACCCTGAGAGGTGCTGAGCCCTCAGCAGCCCTGCCCCAGCAAGGTGAGCTCAGGGATAACAAGGGCAGGCCGTGGTTTTTTTGGGATTTGTTGACAATCCTCCCCAGAGCTCCTTCCTGTGCCTCTCACAAGCTGCAAAATGGTAGTTACTAAAAAAAAAAAAAAAAGTCATTTTTTTCTGCTGCATGTCCCCATTTCCTAAGCTCTTTCCCCAGTGCAAGCTCCTCCTGAGAGGGGCCACGTGCTGCTGCTGCCTCGTGCAGGGCCGGGGAAGGGAGGGAATGCTGGAAATTCCCAGCTGGGGATGGATGGAGGGCACACAGCAACCCAAGAGTTCATCAGCTCTGCTAATTAGAACTCGTTAGTGCCCTCACCACAACAGCCTGGTGAGGGGCAGGCTGAGGGCTTTGGGAGCCTCTGGGTGTTTTTGGGATCCCACACTTTGGGATGCAGGAGAATCCAAACCCAGCTGTGCCTGGAGGGATCGAGGTTGGATCTCAGGGGGTGCTCAGCCTTTTTTGGGGTGTCCTGGTGCCAGTGAGGGGTGGGGGGGGTCACAGGACCCCAAACACCCCCGGGGTGAGGTGTGGGCACAGCCCTGGGAGAGCCAGGCAGCAGCTCATTCCCAAAATCCCTGCAAGCCACCTCCCTAAACTCCTGGCTGCTGTGGGATGGGATAAACTGGGAGATGTTTTAGGGCAGGGCCCTTTCATGGGATAAATGGGAGATGTTTTAGGGCCAGGAGGAGCTGTGGCTGCAGGGGATCCCTGAGCCCTGCTGGCCCCTGTGGAGCTGGGGGTGCCTGGCTGTGGTTCCCAGGAGCTCTGGCTGTGGTTCCCAGGAGCTCTGGGGTTCCTGGCTGTGGTTCCCAGAGCTCTATCTGTGGTTCCCAGAGCTCTGGGGTTCCTGGCTGTGGTTCCCAGAGCTCTATCTGTGGTTCCCAGAGCTCTGGGAGCACAAGGCCCTGCCCTTACCAGGCCTGCAGGGCGCAGATGGGGTCGATCTCGGTCACGTAGACGATGGAGCCCATGGCCTTGAGGGCAGCACAGCAGCCCTTCCCCACCTGCAACAGGACAGAGCTCAGGGACCCTCAGGGACATGCCCCAGCCCCCAGAGCCCCTGTGGGGTTAAACCCCCTCCTGTGCCTGCAATCCTGGGATTTGGAGCCTCTGACACTCAGGCCTGGCTTAGGGAAGAGGCACCAAAAACCCCTCTGGGTTTGGTGCCAGAGTCAGGAATGCCCCAGAGCAGGAGATTCCAGTGGTCCCAGGGAAAGTTTCAGAGCCTCCTGCAGGCTCTGCTCTGCTCAGGAAGCTTCAGGGGTAATTAACCTTGGAGGGCTTTAGGGGTAATTAACCTTGGAGGGTCAATGAGCTTTACCCTCTGCCCAGCACGGGCAGTGCAGGGAATCCAGGTTGAACCACAAAAGCTCCCAAAATGGGATTACAGCAGGAAAACCAGACCCATTCCAGCTGTTTGGACATTAAAATTCCCAGTAGACACCCACTGCAACTGGAGTGAACTGGTCCTGAGAAAAACTGGGAAAAGGGGAATATTCCCATGTGGAGAGGGTGGTGAAGGGATAAATCAAGATTAATTCTCTCTTGACCACACTGGAATGCTCAGAACACCTGCAGAACCTCTGATGTTAGTAAAATCAAATATAATATTAAAATTATAGAAATATGTGTTGTATCAATATCTGGGCATGCCAATATCCAGATATTAAAGACATTCAGAATATTTAATTTTTTTTTTTTTAAGATTCAGCTTTGTATTCTCTTTAATAATAAAGAAATGAAGAAAACTTTCAGTTTTTGGCAAATTCCTGAAGTTTGGAGGGTCCTGCAGGTGCAGAGCAAAGAGCTGAGGGTGGAGGAAGCTGTGCTGATTTTACACAGGGAATTCCCAGTGGGAAAAGGGGGAAAATTGGGAAAATGGAGCCCCTTACCTCCCCATAGCCACAAACCACCACCTGCTTCCCCCCAAACATCATGTCTGTTGTCCTCTTCAGGCTGAGGAAAAAGGAAAAAAAAAAACCACAATTAAAGGTCAGAATTCCAGCCCAGCACTAAGAGCTGCTCCAAGGATGGATCCACAGCTGGATCCTGTACCCCTGAAATTCCAGGGGAAGAGAAAACCCAAAAAGCACCTAAAAATCCCCTTTTTCTTTCGGAAGGATGGGGGTTCTTTTGTTCTCCCAACAAAGAGGATGGCATTTGGGTTTTTGAGCCCTTTTCCTATTGATTTTTATCCATTTACCCTTTGTTTTGACACTCCCAAAATATTGAAAATCCTCTCCAAAAATGCTTCAATCTGAATTTTTGTTGTGAACCCCAAGTGCCCCCAAGGAAGAGCCCCAGGAGCAGCAGGGGAGTGGGAACTCCTTGCCAGACTCCCAGAGCTTTTCCCAAATGAAGCTCCCCCTTCCTCTGGTTTCCTCCTGCTCCCCCCTGAGCGTGCCCTACATTCCAGGCTATTTTTAGCTCTGGAGTAAATGGGTTAGCAGTGCAGGGAAGGTGAAATTCCCTCACTTTTCCAGGGGATTCAGCTAAAACCCACAGCAGCTTTAAGGCACCTCTGCTCTCATCTGCCCATCTTTAATTCCTGTGCCAGGCTGAACCTGAATCCCAGCTTACCCCCAAGGTGTTTCCATGGAATCCCAGGATTTTTTGGGTTGGAAAGGACCTTAAATCCCACCCCATCCATGGCAGGGGCACTGCCACTGTCCCAGGCTGCTCCAGCCTGGCCTTGGGCACTGCCAGGGATCCAGGGGCAGCCCCAGCTGCTCTGGGAATTCTGTTCCCATATTTCAAACCCCCTTTATTCCCATGGCTGCTCCCTGTTGGAAGGTGCTGCTGCACATCCCAAATTCAGGGATTGTTCATGGATTGTGCCACAAATGATGCCACAGCAAGGACAAAACCTGTCCCAGCCTCGCTCAGCTGTGATGGAATTTGGGGCTGGGAGGACACGGATCCCAATCCATGAAAAGAAAGGGAATAAAGAGCTGGAGAGAGCACAGGGATAGAGAGGGGAAGGAGAAAGGGCAGGAATTCCGGGTCACACAAGGGACACAGGTGGATTTTATCCCAAGGGGAGAGGGACAGGACAGGAATTCTGACGTGGATCAGAGGTAAGGAAGGATTTTATTCTCCTCTGACACACGAACTGATCCAAATGGCAGCAGAGCAGAGTCCTGTGGGGATCCCCCCGTTCCCTGTGGGAATTCCCCCATTCCCTGTGGGGATCCCCCCGTTCCCTGTGGGGATCCTCCCCATTCCCTGTGGGGACCTCTCCCCATTCCCTGTGGGAATTCCCCCCATTCCCTGTGGGGATCCCCCCGTTCCCTGTGGGGATCCTCCCCATTCCCTGTGGGGATCCCTCCCCATTCCCTGTGGGAATTTGCCCTGTTTCCTGAGGGGATCCCTCCCCATTCCCTGTGGGAATTACCCCCATTCCCTATGGGAATTCCCTCGTTCCCTGTGGGGATCCCCTCTCATTCCCTGTGGGAATTCCCCCATTCCCTGTGGGGATCTCTCCCCCTTCCCTGTTGGAACTCCCCCTATTCCCAGTGGGAATTCCCCCATTCCCTGTGGGGATCCTCCCCCCCCCCAATTCCCAGTGGGAATTCCCCATTCCCTGAGGGTCCCCACGCACCCATCCAGGATGGACTCCCTGCAGCAGTACAGGTTGTCAAACTTCTGCTTGGTGACGGAGTCGTTGACGTTCATGGCTGGCACGCAGAGCTTCCCTGCCTTGGAGAGCTGGTACAGCCTGGCAGGGCAGGGAACCAGGGATTATCCATGGGGAATTCACCCTGCACTCGGGAGGGGTGGGTTGGAAAGGGCCCTAAAGATCATCCTGGCCATGGGCAGGGACACCGGGCACTGTCCCAAAGTCCAGCCTGGCCTTGGACACTCCAGGGATTCCTTCCCAAAATCCCACCCCAATTTCCCCTTTTCCAGTGGAAGCCATTCCCTGTGTCCTGTCCCTGCAGGCCTTGTCCCCAGTCCCTCTGCAGCTCTCCTGGAGCCCCTTCAGGCCCTGGAATGTGCTGGAAGCTCTCCCTGGATCCTGCCCCTCTCCAGCATCCCCCTGCTCTCAGCTCTGGGCACAGAAGTGACTCCCCAGAGCAGGAAAATCACTAAAATTGAATTTAAACACCTCGCTGTGGCTACCAAGAGAGTCTGAAAATCCTGTCCCTGCTCCAGCCCTTGGGAAGGAGAACCTGCCTTTGGAATTCTCTTCTTCCCAAAATGGGATTTCAGATCCTTCTCCTGAGCCCACTGGTGCAGACCTGGAGCCACTTCCCTGTTTCCAACATTTCATTTCCCTGTTCCAGGAGCTGCCTGACCCAGCCAAGCCTTTCCCCCTGCAAGAACACAGCAAAAAGTGCTGCTCTCCTCAGCTCCCTGTTTCCTGGCACCTGTGATGGGATGAATTCCATGGAAAAGCTGCTCTGACACCTCCCAACCCCCAGAGCTGCTCCTGCCAGGGACTGAAGGATTTCATTCACTCATCTCTGAGCTTCTCCCTTCCCCAAAAAACAACTCCCTTCCTCTTCCCAAATCTCACTTCTTCCCACGGATTTAGGTCAGGCTGTGCTCCTGGCTTCTTCCTCAGCCCCTCCTCTTCATCTCCACAGAGTCAGAACCTCTCCTCCCACCACAGGTGGGGACACACCTGGGCACCCTCCCCCCACAGCAGGGGCTCCTGCTCCTCAGAGCACCTCCAGGTGTCCTGCTGGGCATTTCCAGCAGTTTCCACGGAAAGCCAGACCCAGGCTGAGGGAAAGGCAGAGCCCAGGTGCTGCAGGCTCAGCCCTGAGCTGAGCTGAGCTGAAGGGGCTGAGATTTGTCCCAAACTTCTCCAGCCCGTGCCGGTACCTGTGGACCCCGGTGACGCTCTCCTCCACAATGCCCTTGATCTTCTTGAACATGTTGGGATATTTCTTGTAGATCCAGTGGGTGAGGTCTCCCCCATCATCCAGGATCTGGAATAAAAACAGCCTCAGAGTCACCTGGGGCCGTGCAGGAAGCCACGGAGCCGCTGCTGGAATAAAAATGTTGGAGGTGAGCGAGGAGAGGAGCCCTCTGGAAAACTGCCTTGGGAAGGGCAGACAGGAGAACAACTCAGTCCCAGAAATCTCAGAATTCCAGGGAAAAGAGGTGTCCAAGAGCTTGGCCAGTCTCATGTGTATGGAAACACCTGGAAGGTGCTGGGCTCAGAGGGATCCCCTGAAGAAGAAAAGGTACAAGAAAAGGAAAAAACCCAAATGTGGATTTTGCCAAGTCCTCCAAAGAGGAGGCTCCAGTGGCCTGGGCAAGGTGGGAAGTGTGAGATCCCTGCTGGGTTCCAGGGAAAACAGGGAGCAGATGTCACCCAGGGCAGGGGAGGCGTCCAGGGGCTGCACTGGGTGAGAGCACAAGGGCCACCATCAGCCTCAGAGTCACCATCATCATCATCATCATCACTATTGCCACCACCACCATCATCATCATCCTTGCATATTCCACACATTGATGCCAAAGACTTTCTACTGCATCATCATCATCATCCTCATCTCACTCTTTGCACATTCCCTACACCAAAGACTTCTCACTGCATCCTCCTCCTCCTCCTCCTCTTTCCATATTCCGTACACCAAGGTCAAAGACTTCTCACTTCATCATCACCATCTTCATCCTCTTCTTTGCATGTTCCCTACTCCAACACAAGGAATTCTGACTGCATCATCACCCTCATCATCACCTTCATCATCATCATCATCCTCATCCCTGCATATTCCACACACTGATGTCAAAGACTTCTCATTGCATCATTCTCCTCCTCCTCCTCCTTATTTTCCTCCCCAAAGATTTCTCACTACTTCATCATCATCATCATCACCATCCCCATCCCATGGCCAGAGCCTGCTGGGGGCGGGTTCAGGAATTCCCTGCACTCCCAGCTGTGTCCTGAGGCCAGCAAAGTGCCCTGCCCTAAAGCATCTCCCAGGTTATCCCCATCCCACAGCAGCCAGGAGTTTAGGGAGGTGGCTTGCAGGGATTTTGGGAATTCTGGGTGTCCCAAGATCCTAACTTTTTGTGTCCCCTGCGTTTGCCACGGCTGGAGCTGGGCAGGGACCCTCTGGAGCATTCCCAGGACAAAGGAGCACCCCCACTCCTGGCACAGAGGTGACATTCCCCAGCTCTGCTGGTGGCTTTGTGCAGCCACCCACGGGCACAGGGTCCCTTGCAAAGGCCGCCCTCTGCTCCCACTTTTCGCAATCTCGGAATTCCCGGAATTCCCGGAGCGGCTGCTCCCCCACAGAGCACAGGGTGTCCTGCCAGGAGTCTCCAGGGAATCCATCCCCGGGCTGGGAAGGGTTAAGTGGAACTGGGAGCTCTGCTGGGCCAGCCAAGGAGGAATTCGGAATTCAGAATTCGGAATTCCCTGGCTCCAAGGGAATTCATTTCATTAATCCCTGTTTAATGGAGCACTTCCTCCTCTTCCAAGGGGGAATCCAGCCCTGGGCAGGTTCCCCTTTCCTGGGAGAGCAGGTTCCCCTTTCCAGGGCACCAAAACCCCACAAAGGGATCCCTGGAGGGGCTGGGATTTTACTGGGAGGTCACCTTGGTGTGGCACCCCCGGACAGCCAACAGCCCATCCCACATTCCTGCAGTTTTCCCAGCTTTTTGAGGGTTTGGCTTCGGTCTTATTCTTCCAAGCAGGTTTGGGGTGGGTTTTTTTGGGAAAATAACCCACTTTATTTGAGATGGAAATGATTTTTCCTAGAGAAAAGCAGCCTTGGCAGGTACCTGGAGCTTTTCTCCAGGTCACCAACTCCCTCCTCCCTCCCTCAGCCCTTCCATCCAAAGTTTCCTCCAGCAGAAAATCCCTGCAGAGGCTCTTCCAGGATGAAGGAAACATCACAGATTCTGTATTTTTCAGGGGAAAAAACCCTTTTCTGAACCACTCCTGTCCAGAAGGAGCCGTCCCCTGAAGGTCAGAATTCCCAGAGCCCTCCCAGGAAGGATTCCCAGAATGGGAATGGCCATGAACTGGCCCCATTTCCAAGCATTTATGGGAAAAATGAGGGTGGCACAGAATTCCCAGAGCAGCTGTGGCTGCCCCTGGATCCCTGGAATGTCCAAGGCCAGGTTGGAGCAGCCTGGGATAGGGGAGGTGTCCCTGTGGAACGGGATGGGATTGAAGATCCCTCCCAACCCAAACCAATCCCTAATTCCATGATTTTTAGATCCTTCTCACACCCTGTTCCTCACCCAGCGTCCTATTTCTTATCTTTAAAACCACGGATCTCAAAAATCCAGCAAAATCTCTGGGAACAGATCCAAGATCCTGGTGCTCCCCCAATCATTTCCATGCTCCAGGAGCTGCTCTGAAAACAATCCCAGAATGAAGAGATCCTGGGAAAGAAAAATCCACATTTTCTGGGACGCTGACTTGTCCAAAAGTGACATTTTGGATGGGAAATTATTCCTCAAAGAGTGGAGCAAAGCTGCTCTCATCTCTAGACTCAGTCTGATACCTCGGGGGTGGATTTTTTTGACATTCCTGGTTCTTTTTAAAGGTGACAGCAACTGGAAGGGACAAAAATCCCACCTCAAACGAGCCAATATTGGCAAAAACCCAACTCAGATCCACATTTCCACCTTTGATCACTTCTCATATTTAGATCAGGAGCTCCAGGGCTCAAAATCTTTGGGGAAATGTGATGAAAACAGCACATCTGACAGCTGAAAATTATTCTGCTCACCCAGTTCTGGGTTCTCTGTTTTCCCTGGAAACAAGGGCAGGATAAAAAGGGAGCTGGGGTACCTGAGGTTTGTGCGGTTTAAAGTGTGGAAATCACAGAAAAATCTGGGCTTTGTTCCCAAAACTCACCTCAGCCAAAGGTGAGAATTTAAGGGTGAAAAGCTCCTCTCAAAAAATACTGATTTGGAGCCACCTTTAGCAGCTTAAACTGCAGCAAGATGCTCTGAAATCAAACTAAAACCCCCCCAAAAACCGCATTAACGCGGCTCCTTTTGGAAACAGCGAAACCAAACCTGGCTGGGTGAGATCCAGGAGATCCCAGGTGCCCTTCCCTTCCCTCCTCCTGTGCAGGTGGGGGTTTCCAGGTGGGAGCTGTGTCCCAACTCACCATGTTGGGCTGCCAGCCCTCGACGTTGACGCAGCGGTCGATGCACCACCAGAAGTCGTCCTCGGATTCGCCTTTCCAGGCAAACACAGGGAACCCTGGCCAGGGAGGGACAGGGGGTTAAGGCAGGAAAATCCCTTGGGAATCTGCTCTGGGATGCTGAGGTATTGATTAGATTCAATTATTACTCAGTTCCAGCCAGGCTTCTTCTGGGTGTCCCAGAGCTCGGCGTCAAACCTGTGGCTTCAGCCAGGTGAATTCCCTGACTTTAACCAGGTTAAATCCTTGGCCTTACCCAGGTAAAAGCCCTGGAGTTATCTAGGTAAAATCTCTGGATTTATCCAGGTGAAATCCTTGGCCTCACCCAGGTAAAATCCCTGGACTTACGCAGGTAAAACCCCTGGATTTACTGAGGTAAAATCCCTCGATTTACTCGGGTAAAATCCTTGGTCTTATCCAGGTAAAATCCTTGGCATTATCCCAGAAAAAATCCTTGATCTTATCCTGGTAAAATCCCTGGACTTACCCAGGTAAAACCCTTGGTCTTAGCCAGGTAAAACCCCTGGCCTTATCCAGGTAAAATCCCTGGCCTTGCCTAGGTAAAATCCCTGGCCTCACCCAGGTAAAATCCCTGAATTTACTCAGGTAAAATCCCTCGATTTACTCGGGTAAAATCCCTGGTCTTATCCAGGTAAAATCCTTGGCATTACCCCAGAAAAAATCCTTGATCTTATCCTGGTAAAATCCCTGGACTTACCCAGGTAAAACCCTTGGTCTTAGCCAGGTAAAACCCCTGGCCTTATCCAGGTAAAATCCTTGGCCTTGCCCAGGTAAAATCTTTGGTCTTACCCAGGTAAAATCCCTGGATTTACTCAGGTAAAATCCCTCTATTTACTCAGGTAAAATCCCTCTATTTACTCAGGTAAAATCCCTCTATTTACTCAGGTAAAATCCCTCTATTTACTCAGGTAAAATCCCTCTATTTACTCAGGTAAAATCCCTGGCCTCACCCAGGTAAAATCCCTGAATTTACTCAGGTTAAATCTTTGGTCTTAGTCAGGTAAAATCCCTGGATTTACTCAGGTTAAATCCCTGGTCTTATCCAGGTAAAATCCCTGGACTTACACAGGTAAAACCCCTGAATTTACTCAGGTAAAATCCCTCTATTTACTCAGGTAAAATCCTTGGTCTTATCCAGGTTAAAATTCCTGGTCTTACCCAGGAAAACCCCCTAGACTTATCCAGGTAAAACCCATGGCCTTATCCAGGTAAAATCCCTGGATTTACTCAGGTTAAATCCTTGGTCTTAGTCAGGTAAAATCCCTGGTCTTATCCAGGTAAATTCCTTGGCCTCACTCAAGTAAAATCCTTGGTCTTATCCAGGTAAATTCTTTGGTGTTATCCAGGTAAATTCTTCGGTCTTATCCAGGTAAAATCCTTGGCTTTATCCCAGAAAAATCCTTGATCTTATCCAGGTAAAATCCCTGGACTTACCCAGGTAAAATCCCTGGATTTATCCTGGAGAAATCCTTGATCTTATTCAGGTAAAATCCCTGGACTTACCCAGGTGAAATCCTTGGACTTTCCCAGGGTTTCCCAGGTAACCCCCTCAGCCCCAGTTCCTGCTTTGTGAATTCCACCCCCCCGAGATTCTCTCTTTCACCCAAGTTATGCCCCAAATTAGAGAATTTAAACCCAATTTAACTTCATTTCTCTGAGCAAAACTTCCAGTTTCAGCTCATAAATGACATTTTTACCAAGGATTTTACCTGGATAAGGCCAAAGATTTTACCTGGATAAGGTCAGGAATTTTACCTGGATAAGGTAGGGATTTTACCTGGATAAGGGCAGGAAAAAAACCATTCCAAGAGTTCCAGAGCTTTGGAAATGGTTGATTTTGTGCTGTAGGTTTATTCTAAATTGAAGAGAATGCAGGGAAAAAAAAACTCCAAGGGGTGATAAATGAGCTAAAAAATGGGGCAGCAAAAATTCCCTATAAAATGTAGGAGGAATTCCTTTTAATATCCATCAGAAATTCCCTATAAAACCCAGGAATTCACTATAAAATCCAGGAATTCTCTAAAAAATCCAGGAGAAATTCCTTATAAAATCCAGGAATTCTCTACAAAATGTAGGAATTCTCTAAAAAATCCAGGAGGAACTCCTTTTAAAATCCAAGAGAAATTCCTTATAAAATCCAGGAATTCCCTATAAAATCCAGGAGGAATTAATTTTAAAATCCAGGAGAAATTCCCTATGAAAGCCAAGAATTCTCCATAAAATCCAGGAATTCTCTAAAAAACCCAGGAGGAATTCCTTATAAAATCCATGAAGAATTACCTATAAGATGCAGGAAGAATTCCTAATAAAATCCAAGAGAAATTCCCTATAAAATACAGAAATTCTCTAAAAAATCCAGAAGGATTTCCCTATAAAATCCCAGAGGAATTCCCTATAAAATAGAAGAGGAATTCTTTATAGAATCCAGGAGAAATTTCTGATTCTATAAAGTCCAGAAATTCTCTAAAAAATCCAGGAGGAATTCCTTTTAAAATCCAGGAGAAATTCCCTATAAAACCCAGGAGAAAGTCCATATAAAAAACAATAGGAATTCCCTATAAAATGCAGGAGGAATTCCTTATAAAGTCCAGGAGGAATTCCCTATAAAACCCAGGAATTCCTTATAAAGTCCAGGAAGAATTCCCTATAAAACCCAGGAATTCCTTATAAAATCCAGGATGAATTCCCTATAAAGCCCAAGATGAATTCCCAATAAAACCTAGGAGGAATTCCCTATAAAGCCCAGGACAAATTCCCTATAAAGCCCAGGATGAATTCCCT
>VWZP01003102.1:0-25043 GCA_013396995.1 Dicaeum eximium
AAAAAGAGCCAGAAAATTCCTTGCACTGCAGGTACAACTTCAGCTCCTCCTGAGGATCCTGCCCTTTTCCTGTCCCCTCAGCAGGTCCCTGGGGTGAGGGTGGCAGTGTGCTCATACCGGGCACTCCCCAGAGCCAGAGCTCCCTCTCCTCACATGTGTCAGGTCACATTTGCTGGCCAAGGGATATTCCCATTTCTCCCAAAAGATGGCACTAGGATTCACCGAAACTGAACTGCTCGGCACCCTGGATATTTTCATATTTGTGAGAAATCCCTCCATCCCTCTCTTCCATAACCTCACTTCCATAACATCTCTGATGGAGCTATCACCTGAAGAGGTGGAAGTTTTCTTTTCATTAAAGAAAATGACAGGATCACAGCTCTATAAATGAAAATATTTTAAAGCGTGCAGATGAAGGATTTCCAAAGACAGAATTCCATGGCTGAAAGTGCTGTCTCAGTGCATTTAATAATGAAGCGAGCACCTTGTCCAAGTAATTCACCTGCCTGGGCAGCTCAGCAACTTCCAGGGACCACTGAAACCTACAGCTGCTCTAAAATCGTGCTCATTAGCAATAACAACTTCAGCAGTGACACTTTTTGCTCTTCTGTTTTGCAAATGTTGGTGTCTCCTGGAAGATAGATCTCGATTCCCATGTGCTTCCAATGTTTTGTGGGACCAAAGTTTAGCATGCAGTCAGAAAAGTTCTTTTTTTCCCTCTGTGTGCTATCAGCACTAAAGAGTGGTTAAAAACACAAGTGTGAGAGGCAGCTGAAGGCTCTACTGAGCCCTGATGTGAAAAGCCCTCATGGCAGAGCTGGGGAAGGTGATGTTCTTGCAATGCAGGGGTTCTTCCAAGCACCACATGGAGGTGTCTGTCCAGCACTTTGCTGTCCCTGTCCATTTTCCTATTTTAACAGTGATCTGCACGTGCAGTTTTTGCTGCTCGTGTCTTTGGGGCTGTTCTGTGATTTACAAATTGCCATCACACCCCATTGCAGCACAACTGCTAATTCAGCAGTAAAGTGGCAGCACACACTTGGAGGAGAGGACTGCTCCAGGGTGCATTCCCTTGTAGCCCTTCTGGAGGGCTGGATTCACCCAGGATATTCTGAAGGGCTGGATTTATCCATGGACATTCTGGAGGGCTGGATTCACCCAGGATATTCTGGAGGGCTGGATTCACACAGGACATTCTGGAGGGCTGGATTTATCCATGGACATTCTGGAGGGCAGGATTGTCCCATGGACATTCTGGAGGGCTGGATTCACCCAGGATATTCTGAAGGGCTGGATTCACCCAGGACATTCTGGAGAGCTGGATTCACCCAGGATATTCTGGAGGGCAGGATTTGCCCATGGACATTCTGGAGGGCAGGATTGTCCCATGGGCATTCTGGAGGGCTGGATTCATCCAGGATATTCTGGAGGGCTGGATTCACCCATGGATGTTCTGGATTCACCCATGGCCATTCTCAAGAGGTGGATTCACCCAGGACATTCTGGAGGGATGGATTCATCCATGAACATTCTGGAAAGCAGGATTCATCCATAACCCTTCTGGAGGACTGGATTCACCCATGGACATTTTGGAGGACTGGGTTCACCCATAAGCCTTCCTTAGGGCAGGATTCCCCACTTCCGGAGGACGGAATTCATCCAAATCCCTCCAGGAGGGTGTGAATTCACCCATAACCCTTCATTAGGGCAGCAGTTTGCTGCCTTTTATAAACTCAGGAGGCCCCATACAAGACAAAACCAACCCCCCCCCCCAAAAAAAAAGAACAACAACAACGAAATGCTTTGCAAAGCAGCCCGAGAGTGTGGAAGGAGCATCAGTCGGGGATGTTTTGGAGCCGCAGGCACGGGGTGCTGTAAGAGGAGCTGGCACTAGATGGAGCGATGGGTTAGCTGGATCCTGCAGGATCTCCTCTTCGCTGGAGATCCTGCTGGAAGCACATTCCAGGCGCGTCCTGGGGTTTGGCAGGATGGAGCATGTTTGTCAGCCTCCTCTCCAGAGGAGCCCTGTGCTCTCGGGTCAGGGCTCAGAGAGGTGCTCAGCTGCGTCTGGCAGCCCAGTCCCACCCCAGCTCCACTCCTCTGCTTCCACTAGCAGCATCACTGCCCAGAAACTGCGGGAAAAGCCGTGCTAATTACCAAAATTAATCATCCCCAGAGGACAGGAGCCAACCCCCAGTGCCAGAACAGGCCCTGGGTTGAGCCTGGCTCTGCTGTGGGAGCTGTTTTCCTGTAGCCTCCAAGTCTAGCTCGTCCTGCCACCGTCCTGACGAGCAGAATTCCACATGTGTGGCCATTCCTGGCCACTGGAGCCCCATCTGGCAAGTGCTGAGCTGCCACGGGGCGCTGATGTCAGTGGCAGCAAATGGGACGTGGTGCTGCCTTGGCACCTCGCTCCCAGGAGCCTTTCATGTGGTTTTTTGGGTGTAACTGAAAGCAGCTTTTGGCCCAGGGGGATGGATGTTTTTTGCCTTTGTGTGCGCCCTGTGTTTTGTCATCGTGGTGTGAAACGTGGCTTCTGGAGAGCAGTAATTAACAGGGGATCTATCTCAGCTTCAGAAATTTTAGGGAATTTTTAAAGATCTATTTCAGCTGCTTCTTTGGAAATGTGTAGAGAAAACTGTGGCCAGCAGGAGCAGGGAAGAGATTGTCCCACCTCAAGGGCTGGGGGATTTCAATGCAAGGAAGACATTGAGGTGCTGGGGTGGGTCCAGAAAAGGGCAGTGGAACTGGGGAGAGGTCTGGAGAGTAAATCATGTATGGAGTGGCTGGGGGAGCTGGGAAAGGGACTCATCCTGGAGAAAAGGGGGCTCAAGAAAGATAATTTTGCTCTCTCCAACTCTCTGGCAGGAGAGTGCAGCCAGGCAGGGCTCAAGCTGTGCTCCCAGGAACAAGGCACAGGAGAAGGAGCACCAGGGGAAGCTCAGCTTGGACAGCAGCAGGAATTTCCCCATGGAAAGGGTGCTCAGGCCTTGGCAGGGGCTGCCCAGGGAGCTTTGGAGTGCCCATCCCTGCAGGTCTCACCTGGAGGTGGCACTTAGAGCTCTGGGCTGAGGACAAGGAGGGCATCGGGCACAGCTGGGACTCCATGGGCTGGGAGGGCTTTTCCAGCCTCAGGGATCCTGGGATTCTGTGATAAGCCGTTAATTGTGATTGTTTAAAGCATGATTTTTTCCTCTTCTGAAGAGATCATTTTCTTTCCATCACGTGCCTGCAGCAGACATGGGGGCAGAACAAGAACTCCTGGGGGGATTTCCTTCGTGCCACCACGGATTAGGCACATGAAATCCTACCAGCCTGTACCACTCCTGACTCCAGTTTTTGGGCCATTTCATCAGTTTTGGCCACTCTTCCACAACCCCAAGAAATATTCTGAGCGCAACTTAAACCAGTCCTGGTATTTGATACTTATCTGCTTAGATCCTCTTCAATTATATGCATTAGTGGTCAAAACTGGGGCACCACAGGAGAGCCTCCAGTCGAGGCATTGCTTTATAACTCACAAAGAACTGAAAAGAAAGAAAAAGTAATGCATTATAGGAACTGAATCCATCATAACTGTTGTTCATTAAGTGTCTCCTTCTGTGGTGCCCACAATGTAAACCTGAGCTTACCTTCCCAGAAGAACAAAGTTACCTTAGCACAGGAAAGAGTTTTTAAATGCTTGAGTTTTCAAAGCCTATGGAAAAACAAGCACTGAAAAAATACAGGAAAAGAACAACCTTGGGGAGGGAAAGAGGGATAAGATAATGATCACAATAAAATGGTTGTGAGTGTGTTTTCACTGTCAGGAATGCTGCACTAGGAATTTGAGTTTTTTTTTTATCATCTATCAAGAGGGACAAAGCCTAAACAATTGGGTCAGGAATATTTTTTAGGCAAGCTGAGTTTGCTGTGACTCCTGGATTCAGCTTTGAGGTCAGCAGGGCCCAGTTGCTTACCTTGCCTGAACTCCTTCAACAACACAAACCTTTTAATCCAGTTATTCCTGCAATGAACTACGGGAACAGGTTCCTACTTCTTCATTAATATCCTGAAAAAAACACTACAGGAATTCTGTCACTTTCATCAGTTTTAGCCCAGACGTGTGTTCCTGCCAAAGTTCAGCCACTACCGTGTTTGTTGCTGTTTCGCTCGCCTGTTTGTTTTCTGTCTATCACAAGCGATGTGTTCTGCCCTGTAAAAGTGCCCACACGTCAGTCAGGGAATTAGAAACAATCCCACATCCCCGAGGTGACTCACACACCTCGTGGATACTGAATCACCATTGGGATGAGGTGAACATGTGGTGTGCAAGGCAGAGGCTGGAACGCTTTCAGCCAAAACATTCAGAAAACACTGCTACAAATTAGGGAATTCACAAAGAGCGGCTGCTCTATTTGTAGCTAAGCTAACAATTCCCAAATGCTTCTGGCTGTCACCCCTATAGGAGGCTGTTCATTTTGTGTGCCCCTAAACCCAGAGAAATACAGAAAAGTCAGCTTGGCTTTGTCTAGCTCTAGTCCAGGGACCCTCCTGAGCAGTCCACACTCCAAATCTGGGCACTATTGGGCTAAAATATTGTTTGTTTAGTCCTACGAGCACTAACCATAACGGAATATTCTGTAAAACCCCATAGACCACCCAAAAATCCTTTGTGATAGCACAGCAGAGCGTAGGTACTCTGCAGAGGCTCTGGAAACTCCATTCATGAGCAACCTGGCCAAGGCTGTACTGGAAGCACATGAAATTATGGGAACTGAGTCACAAATCCCAGCACACACTGGATGCTTTTATAGGTTAAAAGTAAATAGTCTTTAAGAGACTTTTTTTTCTCCCCATATGAAGGCAGTTTGGGCTGATTATTTTGTTCAGGGCTGGGCTCGTGACGTTTTGTTGTTGCTCGAACCGAGAAGTTCATGTGTTAAAACGCTGTTCCAGCGCTGCAGCCGATTGTGTGCAGGTTAATAGACGAGCCTTTGTCAAGGACATTGTGCAAACACATTTCCACAAGACATTATTGTCTGGACACGTGAGCAAATATTTGCCTAAAACGTCTAATTAACCATTGTTCAAGAACTGCCACCTGCCCCTGGGTTTTCTGGCACTCTCCTGGAAGGGACTGTGTTGTACAGCAGTGCCTTCAGCCAACATTTCCACGGGAGCCAACTCCTGACCAATAATTAAGTAAACATTCAGCTTGCTGCCTATTATTTCTTTTAATAATGAAGGAAGTGTTACAAAGAAGAGGAGTAAAGGCAACCAATCTTGCTTTAACAGCACCATGGGGAAAGGAGATACATGGCCATGTGTTGGAATCCAGAGCACAGAGAATGTCTCTCTGCCTGTTTTAAGAGACTCTGACCCTCAGCAGAACTCTGCTTTTAACCTTTGTCCCTGGGAAAAATTGCCAAGACTGTGGGATGAGTTAGAGCACACAGGTAGCAGTATGTATTACTAGTAGTTTATCACAGAATGACGAATTTAGGGTTTGAGGATTTTAATATGAGAGTGAATAGGACACAAGATGAAGGATTTTGAGTGTTGTCCCTTCTTCCTTCTTGTCCCTCTTCAGCTCCATTTTCTGTAGCACTGGTGGCAGAAAGTTATTGGTTAGAGTAAGCAGTACTGTGGAAGTTACGTGAATAGATTAGCAGAAGTTATTGGTAGANAACTTGCTGGGACCAAAAAAATCAACAGCCATGGGCTGACAGAATCCCAGAATCACCGAGGCTGGAAAAGACCTCCAAGGTCATCAAGTCAAGCTGTGACCCCTCCCCGCCTTGTCCCCAGCCCAGAGCTCTGAGTGCCACGTCCAGGCCTTCCTTGGACATGTCCAGGGGTGGTGACACAAGGGACATGCTGGGGTAGCCGTGGCTGAGCCCATCAGCAGCACAGAGGATGAGCCCATCTGCGTTTTAAAGTTCCTTTTGTCAGCTGAAGCCACGAGAAGTGATGACAGTCACGATGCCAGGGGATGGATGGACAAAAGGGGATTGTGCAGCTGTCCTGGAAAATGTGGTGTGTGACATGCCAGGAGGTTGGAGCAGGAGCCCTTTTGAGCAATGTCCTTTTGCATCTCCAGTAAAGCTGCCCCAAACTACAAATAAATTACTTCAGAGACAAACACTCACCCACCTGCCTTAATCTTAAAGATATATTTATACAAAGATTTATTCTGGAAAGCTACCCTCACATTCAAAGTGGAAAACCAAATATTTTTGTTTGAGAATCTTGAAGTTAAATATTTTGTGGGTTAACATTTTGTCTTCTCAGCCCTTTCTGGTTGAAGTAGTTCAATGAATGTGATAGGAATTCAACAAAATATTTGGTCAAATAAATAGGTATTTTTCTTAGCTATAGAAATTAGTTAGAAATTGTTTCAGGCATTTCCACTCAAGGAAACTATGACTGTCCAAAGTGATTTTTTAAAAAATATTTATATCATCTTTATTTCAAATTCCTTCTCCCAAAAATAAAAGATGTTACTGCCCGGCTAAACTGTGCCAGGGGTTTTGTGGAGGCTGTTACTGGCTAGAAACATGTGATTGTACTAGATGTACAATCTTGGTTTGCTCATAAAACATTTTGTTGCCAGTTAATAGAAATTATTATTACTTTTCACATCTCTCAGATTTCCCAGCTGACCAGCTCCCCCAGCTCTGGCTGCTGCAATTCTGTTGCCCTCAGAGCTCAGCAGATGAGTTTCTTTGCCCACTCCTTTGTTTCTTCCTCTCATACTCCCATTACCAACTGAAATGGTCATGTTTTTTCAGGACTTCAGCAAAATCATCCTAATCCTGACCTGTATGTTCCAACTTGTCCTTGTCTCGTTGCAGAAAATAAGGCCCATGAATGAAATCTCTGCTCTGTTAAGAGCTGACTGAACCACAGAAATAAAATTACAGAATGTTAAGGAAGGGAATGGAAGGGATCTTAGAGATTATCCAGTGCCAACTGGACCAGGTTGCTCAAGGTCTTATCCAGCCTGATCTGGGACACTTCCAGGGCTTTGTCAGTGGCTTGAATTCACCCCATGCTCTTCGGCATTGTCACTGTGAGCATCCCCAAGCAATCACAGCTCTTCAGAGACTTAATCCATGCAGGGTCTTCTGTACCTGAGGATTTGTGGCACCTCTGTGCTCATCATCTCCACCCTTGCTCAGCAAATATGACTGGCAGGTGAGGGAGAACCCAACCTACCCTAGAATGACAAGGGTTGAGTGGGGATAACTGTGCTTGCCTGGGACACACGCACTGACCTGAGGCCCTTCCCTGCTGTCACCTTCCCCTTTGATCTGTCACTGCACTTGTGTTGTGGCAACCACCAGTGCTGTTGACAAGAGTAAAATAATGTCACCAAAACTGCCCCAAAATAGCCTCCTGGCCACCACTCGAGACGCCCTTTTCCAACGCCAGCTGTCCACTGCCCGCGGCAGGAAATGCTTCCTCCGGTGTGTTTTCCTCCTGAGGGACTGCGAGCTCCCAAACACGCCATTGTGCAGAGCAGGGATTCAATACACAAAAGGCTAAAAACTGCACAGCATCCTGTCCTTGCTGTTCCTAAAGCAGAGTCCCTCTGTCCCTCCGCGAGGTGCTGAGGGGCCCACGGGAGAAGCGCAGGTGCCTGGGCCGGCAGCGCCGTTGTCACGGCAGAGTCACATCCCTAAGGAGGAGTCCTGCACCAGAGGGGAGCACGTGGAAAACAGAGCAGCTCAGTGGGCTGAAATGTCCCTGCCTGCCTGGAAAGAGAGGGAAATGGGATGTTGAATGATTTCCTTGCACAAGGATGGCGCGGCCCGCTGCGCTGGAGGGAAGAGAGGTGCTGATGATTTATGGTGATTCCTCCCGGCAGAGTACCCCGCTAACCTCCCAAAAAAACCAGTCACACTGTCCTTCACTGGGCAGGCTTTACTGGCATCCTGCTCTAGGTTTGGTGTGGCAAAGGCTTTGGAAATGACTCTGTGTCCAGCCCTCTTGGAGAAGGGGGCAGAGGTGCTGGGCTGCAACAAATTGCCACAGAGTCATGGGGGGCGCGAATGGCGTAAGTGCCAGGAAATATCCTCCTGCTGCTTATATTTCGTTACTGATAAGGCTGCACCGACCCAGAGCATGCTGTGCCCTCTCCTGTGCCTTTCCTGCCTGCTGAGGAGCCAGGGGATGCTTGTGCAAAGGTTTTACTGATGAAAGAGGAAATAATTTCTTGCTTCATGCCAAGGTTATAATCAGAGGGGGGGATTTGCGCAACTGGGAAGAACCTAGACTTTCCTTCATCTCTCCTGAGGAAATTGAGAAGCTCCATTGCCAAATATCTGTTGGGAGAATCAAGAGGAAGCAGAGGTGTTTATCCTCTGGAGGAAGTGGGAGGGCTCAGGGGCTGTGACATTATCTCGGTGCGGGGCATGCCTGGGGCCATGCTGGGACTCTCATCCTGTTGCCTTGGAGGAGCAGGAAGCTTCCATCCCTGAGTCCTCTCTCCTGCTGGTGCCCATGGTGCACTGAGCCTCTGGGAGGTCAGAAACCCCGTGGGATCTTTTATTTTAACCTCTGCTTCAAAGAACACGTGTTTTACTGTGAGACTGTGTGTGTGACTTGCTTTCTCAGCCATGCCCTCCACAGTCTCCTCATTCAGCTTTTCCTGTTGACCAAAGGTTTGATTTCTCTCTGGATGAAAAAAAAAAAAAAACCACCAAAAAAACAAACCACCAACCAAACAAAAACACCAACCCAGAAATACTCTTGGTGTATCTCACCCATTCCTACTTCAGCTTAATGGAAATGACTCTCTGAATTTAGTCAACAATTCTGTTCAGGCTGTTCTACTATCCATAGTTTGGGGATTATTCTTATTATCCTGCTTTTATCTGCTCAGGAATCGTATATGGCTCCAGAAGTATATTATATCACATAATTAGCACATGGGGCATGTGGTTTGGCATTCCTTTCCCAGAGGAAAAATGACTTATGCAATGTTGTGTGTTGATTTAGTGCTTTCAGGGTTTTCAGGATTCACTTTGGGTTTTTTTAATATCCTCTTTCTTCTTGGGGTGTCTATTAGAGGGTGACAAGGGCCCACAGCTCCTGTGGGCAGATGATCTCATGGTGCAGGACCAGCTCCCAAAGTCTCATTTTCTAATGAATGGAGGAATATTAAATTTATTGGGGAAGTTACTGGCAACAGTGAGGTCATTCTCCACCTCAAAACTTGAGGCAGAATTCAGAAATGCTGGGCTAAGACCTGTGGCAAGTCTGTGGTCCCCAATACTGCAAAGCAGAGCTGCCACAGCTTTCTCTTACAGCTGGTGTTCCCATGGGCTTGATGGTTTTCACAGGATCACAGAATAGTTTGGGCTGGAAGGGATCTTAAAGATCATCCAGTGCCCCCCCTGCCATGGCAGGGACACCTCCCACTGTCCCAGGCTGCTCCCAGCCCCAGTGTCCAACCTGGCCTTGGGCACTGCCAGGGATCCAGGGGCAGCCCCAGCTGCTCTGGGCACCCTGTGCCAGGGTCTGACTCCCATCTTAAGGAAGAATTCTCAGATCCAATCTAACCTTGCCCTCAGTCAGTTTGAAGCCATTCCCCCTTGTCCTGCCACTCCATCCTCCTGTAAACAGCTGGAGCTTTGTCTGAAATGCCCACAAATCCCACAGACCGCACCTGGAGGTGGCTCAGCCCCATCGGAGGCTTGGAACAATCTGGTCTAATGGAAGGTGTCCCTGCCCATGGCAGGGGGTGGAACAGGATGATCTGTGAGGCCCCTTCCAACGCAAACCATTCTATGATTCTACCCTGGATCAGAAACATGTGCACACAAGGTGCTTTGCCCTCTGTCAGCTCTGCCAGCTCCTACAGAGCCTTTCTAGGAGAACTGAACAGGCTTTTAAAGTATCTGCCCATTTACACATAAAATCAAATTACATAATTGTAGCTCCTCTCAGAGTCCAGGGAACTCATCCACAGAGCAGCACGATTTGGCCTTTAAACAGGAGCACTTTCACTAAATTGAATGATGCTGCAGTGGCAAAATCTGTTGTAAATAATTTATTTCACTTGTGTAACCACAAGAAAGGAGAGCAGGAATGAAAGAGCACCTGCATTTACAGCCAGCCAGACTGGCATCAGCCCTGGAAATGGATCTGAGCAGGGATCAGAATAAAACTGACAAGGGTTGTCCTTTGTGTATGACCTGCAATAACTAAAAATGTGTGTAAATGCCACCCAAAATAAACAGCAAAGCTCCTTTTTCTTTCAGAGGTAGCTCGTGGTGAGGAGAGGGGCACTGGGGCAGCTGTGGGGCTGCCACAGCTGGGATCAGCACAGTCTCCAGAGTGCCCTGGCAGGGGCAGGACCCTGTTGGGTCACAGGGTGACAGGGACAACGCTTTGGCCCATGAGAAGCACCCAGAAGAGGAATATTTTCCAGCAGAGCCTCGTTGCTGCCAGAGTAGCCAAATGAACAACCTCTCTGGCCCAGGGAGATGCAAACCCTCTCTGGACCCCTCTTGTACTCTGGTCCCTATTGCTCCCTGTGCTGGGGGAAGGCATCTCACAGGTCCCCCAGGTCCCTCCAGGTCCCCAGGAGCTGCCAGCTGCAGCTCCAGGCACGTTCTGCATGGCCCATATCCCTGAGTCCAGCTGGGCTTGTTTTGTGCCAGCCACTCTGACTTCAGTCCCAGCTCATCTCCAGCAGGCACAGTCCTCAGAGACAACAACTTTTCCTTAAATCAAATCCACTTCCAAGGAAAGAAACAGCAGAAATCCTAATTCTAGCCCCTTTCCAGGGCCTGACCCTTCCCTGCTTCTGGGGAGGCCCATCCCATCCTCTTGGCAAAAGCAAACCCATCTCTTCTTTGTGTTTGTCCATCCTCCCACCTGAAAGGAGTTTTGGTTCCATAATCTCTTGATCCCAGACTCCACTGATCCCTAATTTTCAAGGCATTGGAGGCAAGACCTCTGAACCCAACAGCACTGCTGATTATATAACCTTAAATCACCTTATCTAGAAAACTGGAAGGTTGCTTCCCTCTTTTTGTTTTCCCCAGAATAATTTAAATTAAAACATGAAATACCTATCCCTAGACCCAGATACAGTTTGTACAGTTACTCCTAATAACCTTCATAAAGTCATTATGTTCATTATCTAATAACATACAGTTGGGAGTCATAAAGTTTATTTACATTAGATAGTTTTCCAGGTATGTGAAAGCAGCTCAGTTCTGATAACCAAACAAATACCTTGAAATTCAGGCAGTTGATCAGCACACCAATGTTACATGAGTGATACAGGGGACAGATGAAGGCGACATAGATTCCATGATTCAGAAGGCATAAAAGGCATTTATTTATTGAAAACCCACACTTCTTAGAGACAGCATTGTGAACCTAAGGCCTGAATGGTCTTTAGGAAACTTCTCTTGCACTATTGGTCAAGAAGGGAACAACACCTACTTGTAAACATCCCTCACAGCACCAGGTGCAAGGGATAAGATAATAATGTTTTAATTCTTTCTCTGAGCTTTCCTAGGCCAAGCCTGGGAGAAACTGTCTCTGTTACCAGATAGTGAGAATACCACACACCAATTTTTAATTTTTTTTTTTTTAATATAATGAAATTATATTCCTGCCAGGTTTGGGATATTTCTCTGTGCTTTGCTGACTTCCAAGAGCAGTGTACTCTGTTCCTTTGTTCCCTTCATGCTACAGTAAGCAAAGCCCTTCATGTTTTCTTTCCTCTTGGGCCAAAAGGAGCCACCTGAGAGCTGGCCATGGTTTCAGAGGGAGCCCTTGGAAGGCTGGGGGTGACTGAGTTCACGTCACACCAGCACTGGTTGTGCTGTCCCATGTGGGTTAGCACAAGTCCTGGAGTCACCCTCAGGTCACAGGTGAGGTGCCAGGGGCTGTGCTGCCTTTCAGCACCCAGGGACACCCAAAAGGGCCCTGTCCTTGTCCCAGCAGGGATCCTGAGCACAGGCAGAGCGTGGCTGACACTGCTCACGTGGTGCTGGGTCACCTCAGGTTGCTGATCTCATTCCTTTGCCTTTGGGTTGATAGGAAGGATTTGCAAATAAGGCAAACTCGCCTGGAAATAGGCACCAGGGTTCTGTTCTGAGCTCTGCCACAGACTTCCTGAGATGGCGTGGGAAAGCCACTCCATCTCCTCGTGCTGGGATGGGGAGGGAGAGGGAATCTCTCATTTCTTCCTCCCTTTGTTCATCTCATCCTTTAAAACTTGATGGGTGCCTCTCAGTGTAGGAATATCCTGAGTTTGGCCACAGCCTGTGGTTTTACTCTAAAATAGACAATGAATAGTAATAAAAGTAGCCATGAAATTGCTATCACCAGACAGGAATCAAAAAGAAATGAAATAAATGGCATGCAGCTGAATTTTGTTAGTTCTCTAGGTTTTGTGGGGCTCTTATGGCAGGTAAGTGTGGCAGGTTCTTGTAATGGCACTAAAAGTCTCACTAATACTTGGGGGTTTTTTAAAACTTCATGTCCCAGAGTCAGGTGGTTATAGCTGAGTCTCACTTCCCACTGAAAACCAGGTTTTTCTGCTTTTAATGGTCCAGAGAAAAGCTTTAGAATATTATTCCTGCAGGAAAGGAGAGAGGGATGGAGAATGAGAGGGAAAGAGGAGAAAGGCAGAACAAGAGAGAGGAAAAGAAAGAAAGAGAGAGAGGGAAAGAAAGAGAAAGAAAGAGAAAGAAAGAGAAAGAAAGAGAAAGAAAGAGAAAGAAAGAGAAAGAAAGAGAAAGAAAGAGAAAGAAAGAGAAAGAAAGAGAAAGAAAGAGAAAGAAAGAGAAAGAAAGAGAAAGAAAGAAAAGAAAGAGAGAGAAAGAGAGAAAGAAAAAGAAATTGTTTTGTTTTGTTTAAGGTCTCATGATGTTTATGCCAGCCCTAAGAACTTCAGTGGGCTGATTCGTGGTTTCTGAATGGATATCTTTGGCAGCACAGGAATCTTACTTAAGACTCTGAACAATTATGTTCTCAGAGTCTCCAAATAAAATGCTTGTGCTTTAACAACAGTGGAAAAGTGAAAGGTTTGGCTTCTTTCCCTTTTGGATTAACAGTGGCATGAATGGAAAACTGGTGCTGTGTGCTTCACTGATAAAAAGAGCAAACAGATTTGTTTCTTGCAGTGCTGGAGCACATCAGCCAGGAGGACCTGAGGCAGATTTCATCTCACCCTGCTGGGCTGGGGACAGGTTATGTTGTTCTTGCCAAAAAGTGTTTCTTTTCTAAGCTAAGAGATGCCACCCTCATTAGTTTTGAAGGCCTCCTCTTCTTTTAGAGTGTGTAGCAGTGGAAGATCACTCTCCCCCAGCTAGACTGGGACAAATCCCAGCCCAGGGCACAGTTTGGGTATCACAAAGAGGCAAAAAGTCACAATAATTGTTAAATATCCAAGGCTTTGCTCACCACAAGCAAACCCACTCAGTGGGTCCTGTTCAGCATAAGAATTAGAAAATCAGAAGCATCACAAAGATTGGTTTTAGGGCTTAATGCCAGGTCTTCTGGTCATCCTGTGGAGATCAATGGATGTTGAGGGGATACTCCATGTCCTGCTCTGCTTCCCATGTGCCCCAAATCTGATGAGAGCAGCTCTTTCACTAAGATCCCCCATCAGGCAAATCTGTGAGTTTTCCACTCCTCAATTATGGCCGTGAACTCTTGTCCCAGGTCAGCTTCGAGCCACAAACCAAATCCAAACTTAATCTGGATGCAGACCCAGCCCCTTCCTCCGCTCAGAACACGCAGGAATTCTGCAGGCGAATTTTGGAATTTTCCATGGTCTGTGGTAGTCTCTGTGGAGCAGCGGTGTGGGCAAAGCAAGCACGGAACAGGGGCTCTGGAGGGCCAGAGGGGTGGGAGCAGTTGTTTGCTTTGTGGATAATACCTTGGAAGTCCCCAAGGCTGCTCTCTAGGGAAAACTTGGGAAATCAGTGGTGGAATCTGTGTCTGTAACACTCTGTAAGGGCAGGGTTCAGCAAACGAGGCAGAGCTAGAAGGGAGCACCAGAGGGGCTCTGCTGAGACCTCTGAAGGTTCTGTTTTCTTCATGTTTGAAATATTAAGGAGGAAAAAGAAAAGGGAATGTCGGCAATTTCTGCCTGGTGTTTCCATCCTTTGGATTGTCTGTCTCTGGGGAAGTTTGCCCTGTGAAGATTTGAAGTGGAGCAAAGTATTCCCAGGGTATGAAAACAGCCCTGCTCACACAAAAGGCTTCCCCTGCTACTGGAGCTCAGCAAGTCCCTGTGGCTGAGCCTTTCCAGGAGGGCTGAGTGACCAGGAATGCCTCTTTTACCATGAATTCTCAGATCTTTGTAACCTAAATGCCCCTTGGAGTGTTTTCTTTTTTCTGGACGTATTTTGCAACACTGTCAGACTTCAGACGTGCAAGCACACACAAAGCCCAGTGGTGGAGCTGGTTTGGGAATCCCTGGGTGACTTTACCCAGATATGTATTCCAATTAAACAGCACAAATGTTCAAATTCCTTGGCTGCTTTCTGGAGTCCCAGGTCCTCAGCTTGCCTTCAGATCTGGATCAGGCCAGAACTGCTTGGGAGAGATTTTCCTTTATCAGCTCCTTTACAGGTAATTTACCAGCAGTCCAAGCTGCATATTTACTCTGAAGAGCAGAGACTCCACCTTTCAGATAAGATTACTCTCCTCCAAGTAAATATTGGGCAGAACACAAGGAAGGGATGAAAACTGCAGACAAAATGGAAAGGAAATGGCTGATCAGGCTGTTAGAGAGTTAGTTCAGGTTGAAGTACCTTTGGAATTGGTCAGAAAGGAGATTAGAGGGGAAAGCAGTTCATGGCTTTGCAGGACCAAGGGCGATGCTCTGCATTGGCCTGTGATCCTTTCAAAGTGTTCACCTGCCAAGATTGGTAGATTGAGACACTGAAAGTTAATTTGGAAAGAGTCTGGAGAGCTGGTAGAAATACTCTTGAGTGAAATGTGCCTGCTCACTGTGGCATCCAAAGTCCCCCCAGCCCCTGAACAGAAAAATCAAAGCTTTACAATCCTTTGCTCTCTGGAGGGGATGCTGCCCTGCAGGGAGGCAGACACCAGGCTTGCCCACTGTTCCCACAGGGGAGCTTTTGGAGGGGCAGTTTGTACAAAGCTCTTTGTTGGAGGGGAGAATTCCAGAGTGCAGAACCTGGGAGAGAGACGAAAGGATGACGAGCTGCATCAGCTGCAAACCTGGGTGCTGCTTTTCCATGTGTTGCTCGGCTCCCCTGGTGACAGACACGTTATAAATACCTCAAGACAGACCCGTTTCAGAGGGGTGTCTGCAGCTGTGGGAAGCTGCAGATTGGAAATTCCAACTGACTTGTCATAGGCATGAAAAATATTTCCCAAAGCCGCTCTGTGCTGGGGGGGCTTTTCTTGTGCAGAGGCTTCACTGGTCTCATCACTGCTGTTAGAAAGGCTTGTGAGGGCTGCATTCAGCCCAAAAACGAATTAGTGCTGAAGTCAAAGCTGAGGTGATGTGAGGCTCGCCCTTGGACAAAAGTAATCAGACTGGTGGAGAATTGGTTGTGGTTAAAGAGGTGTTTGGTGCTACCAGGGGTGGTGAAATGGGGGGGTCAGTAGCAAGAGCCCTCACTGAATCACAGAATCACAGAATATCCTGAGCTGGAAGAGACCCACAAGGATCACCCAGTCCCACCCTGTCCCTGCCCAGCCCCCAACATTCCCACCCTGTCCATCCCTGGCAGCGCTGCCCAAAGGCTCCTGGAGCTCTGGCAGCCTCGGGGCCGTGCCCATTCCCTGGGGAGCCTGGGCAGTGCCAGCACCCTCTGAGGAAGAACACACTGATACCCAGCCTAAACCTCCCCAGACACAGCTACAGCTGTTCCCTCAAGTCCTGTCACTGTCACACAGAGAAGAGATCAGTGCCTGCCCCTCCTCCTCCCTTCTTGAGGAATTTGTGGGCTGTGGTGAGGTACCTGTGCACTTCACCAAATGTGCTTGGAGGGCTTAAATCATGTTGTAAATTACATCAGCCAGCAGAACAGTGCAGGCAGACACTCCTTGGAAGTGTCCAAGGCCAGTTTGGATGGGGCTCTGAGCAGCCAGCTCTATTGGAAGCTGTCCCTGCCCATGGCAGGGAGTAGGAGCTAGATTGTCTGCAAGGTTCCTTCCAACCCCAAGCATTCTAGGATATGAAGATTATGTCAGAACTCCTGTCCCAGCCTATAATCAGGGAGACTTCCACCTTCAGTAGCATGATTTAAATTGCACACAGTGCCATGTCTGCAGCATCCCCACACATTTGCTGCCATGCTTTGTGCTCCTGAAGGAGTGACCATCCCAACAAACCCTGTCTGTGGTTGTCCATGAAGGTCCCTGCTCCGTGAGTGGCAGAAATGTGAGACAGATTTTATCCTGAACTGTGAATCTCCCCAGTCTAAAACCTTTCTGGGACACACTGACGTTACCACAAATGCAATTGGGAAGGCTCTTAACAGCCTGAAAGCATTTTCATTTTGGAGAGAGAAGGATTTATCACCCTGATGTTCCAGCAAGCTCAGTTCCAGGCAGTGCAATACCCAGGGCACCCTCAGAGCTCAACTGTGCAAACAATGGGAAGAGAGGAAATGATGCTGGAGTTTTGTGCCTTCCCCTCCATGAAGACATGAGTGAGAAATTTCAAGGCTGAGTAATTTATTTCTGATAAGCCACTCTGTGTTAATTAGGCCTAATTGCTCTAACTTGGCTCCTGATACAGCTGGTAAATTTTTACCACCTTGCTGATGATGGTGCTTACGAAAAAGAAATCAGGCCACATTTTTATAGGGCTTATCAGAGATTTCCACCCATCACTATTAACTATTAATTAATAGTTAATTAACACCCATTAACTATTTAAGGGGTGGCTGCTGCTTGAAGGGGAAGAAATCTCTTTTAAATACAAAAACAAAATCTCTCTTAAATACAAATATAAGAAAAATTTGTATTGCTAGGTGTTCAACCTTAACATAAAATTAGAAGTGCTCTGCTTTAAAAATTGTGTTAGACTTTCTGGGGAAGATACCTTTATTTACAGAATTTAAAAATAAATTGTTTACAGAAGAAAGGAGATTCAGTAAGTGTTTTTAAAAGGGTTTTTCCTCCTAGTTGGGCACTAGTGGTGTTTATTAAAAACAAGAATGAAATGGTGCAATATCCCTTTGCTTCCAGTTTTCTGCACTACCACAGAATTTCTCCTGCCCAGACACACATTACCATAAGGTTTGCAAGCGCTCTTGGGGCCCTGATTACATTCACTGCCTGTTCTTGCCAAAATGTAAAGTAAATTATTTTCATATATATTTTATGTGTTCATAAAAAGCTATACTCTTCTTGACATCTGCTGTCTGGATTAAGGCTTTTTGTTCAGCTGGCCAAAAAGAGATGGAAGTCTGTGGAGCATTTGATCCACCACAATCCACAGATGATGGTCATTTGTGTGGATGCTAATGTGAAAAAAATCCAATAAAACAAGCAATCAGCCTTTGGACTTAAATGAAACAACAGAAAGGGGAAGAAATACCAGGCCCTCCTCCATAATGCTCTCCCATTTATTATTTTTGTCTGTGTGGTCTTATGATCATAAATGTTGCCATTACAGTCTCCACGACTTTCTTGCATCTATCACCAAGTCCTTCTGGTAAAGGGGAAGCAAAATGCAGTTCTTTGGAGGTCCCCCCTGAATTCAAATGCCTGAACTGAAAATGAGCATTGAGCCAGCTCAGAATTGCTGCTGCATTTACTAGAACCAGTAATGTCCAGAGTTATTTCCACCCTGCTCTTTTACAAGTCATGTGATCCCGTTTCTCTTCTACCAACACTCTGGATAAATGAAAACCAGACTCATAATCATACATTCAATTTTATTACCTGGCCACTGTGTGAGCAGGAAGGCTTCAGAGATTAAATGGCATTTTAGATAAGGAGAGTGAGCAAGCCATAGCAGCTTCAACAACAGCAAGAAAGAGGGAGCATTTCCATAAATTATTGTGGGCAAGGACTGTTTCATAAAGTCAGAACATAATTGGGCCCATTACATGGCTGATGCACTGATGGCCATGAAAATTTAATTACTTATGAGCCACTGAATGAATTATGCAGTCTGTGATCACTGCAGAATAAACTTTATAGACCAGATTCACTGCTGGCACAAGTAAATGGAGCTTCCATGGAGTTGCCATCATTTGTTCCAGCAGTGAGCTTGGCTCATTCCAGCATGGATCCAGAGTCCCTTGAAGTCGATGGGAAGGGCCCTTGACTTCAAGGGACTTTGGAACACATCTGGGGTACTTTGTGTTTGGCCAGCAGCTGAATTAGTCCCAGCACAGATCCCCAGGCACACACACGGGCAGCGTGGTGACACGTAGTGACCCAGGGCTGGGACTGGACATGCAGTCCTAGCAGCAAACACTCTATTTCTGTAACCCAAACCCCCATTTGGAGCTGGTCTCCTCACATTTAGAACATCTCCACTTAGTGCCAGCTCCCTGGTTTGTTTGTAGTTTAAATCCTTGGAGAATGTTGTTCCATCACCCCCTCAAATCTCTCAGTAGCTGCCTGAAAATTGGAACTATTTTGGATGAAGCTTCATCAGAAAAGATGTGGTTATAAATGAACATATTCCTGCCCTGCACCAGCTGTCTGTTCCCTAAGCCTAACTGTGAACACAACATTCCCAAGAAAGCTCTCTGGCACAAGTTAGGTGGGAGAAGGATGATGGAGGACAAGATCACACATTTTTATGGCTGGTTGGTAGAAGGAAGTTGCTGAGCTTGCTCTTCTCAAACCGGACATCAAATTTTATCCTCAAATACTGTCCAGCCTTAGAGAGGATCCATCTGAGCAATGCAGTAGCTCCAGTCACCACTTAATTAAAAAAATCCAAAGGAAGTCTGTTGGAATCCAGGGCACAGAGAATGTCTCTCTGCCTGTTTCAGGAAGCCCTGACCCTCAGTAGAACACTGCTTTTAACCTTCATCCCTGGAAAAAATTGCCAAGGCTTTGGGATGAATTAGAGCACACAGGTTTGAATTAGGTAATAGTATGTAGTAGTGGTAGTTTATCACAGGGTGAAGAATTTAGGGGTTTAGGATTTTAATATGAGAGTGAATAGGACACAAGATGGAGGATTTTGGGTGTTGCCTCTTCTTCCTTCTCGTCCCTCTTCAGCTCCATTTTCTGTAGCACTGGTGGCACAAAGTTACTGGTTAGAGTGAGCAGTAATGTGGAAGTTATATGCATAGATCAGTAGAAGTTACTGGTAGAAAAGTAGAAACAAAGTAGGTGTTAGAAAGTAATTGGGTGAAACAGCTTTAAAAGGCCTTGGTTTGGGTGTTTGGGTCCATTTTGTGCCTTGGTTTGGGTGTTTGGGGTCCATTTTGTGCCTTGGGTTGGGTGTTTGGGGTCCATTTTGTGCCTTGGTTCTCACATGCTCAGTCTGGTGTGCAGACAGTGCTGAACTTAAGATAAGAATAAACAAAACCCTGAAGACCAAGAGAAAGAGAGTCCTGCACGTTCTTCATCCTTGGAAAAGAACTCAGCAGGGAACACCTTCCAAAGGGCCCAGGGGTTGGGTTTCCACTCTTGCTGGGACCACCAAAAAACCCAGCAGAAGTCCAATAAACTGATAGTGAGGCCCTGGCACAGGGTGCCCAGAGCAGCTGTGGCTGCCCCTGGATCCCTGGCAATGCCCAAGGCCAGGTTGGACATTGGGGCTTGGAGCAGCCTGGATAGTGGGAGGTGTCCCTGCCCAGGGGGTTGGGAACTAAATTATCTGTAAAGCCCCTGAAAGATAAAAGATCTCACACATACCACTTCTCAGGTAGCATCAAATGTATTAAAAATGCCTGATTTGACCCAAGTGAGACCTCACTGGACTAAAACTCAGCTTTGACACCTGGGATGGACACCCCCAGCTTTGATCTGCTGGGTTACCCTTGATGTTTTGCTCTTCTGTGCCACAACTTCCCAGCTACAAAGAGGAATGGCAGCAAATCACCTTGAGTGCCTTGATGAAGCACTGAAAACCTCCTGTTCCAAAGGGCAGCAGAAGCAAAACCAGGCAGGGTTGCTGTTATTTAGCAGCTGTATTCAGGTATGAGATGACTCTTTGGTAATGGGATGGTGGTGTCACAATGCAGGTTTAAAAATAGACACTTTCAGAATAGGAAAGTCCGCAGACAAACTTGTGAAATACCTCTTCAGTCACTGACCATGGATTAGCAGTGAAGTCTAAGTTCAAATTCCAGCAAAAAAAGAGCCAAATTTAGGGCTGTAAAATATAATGTTTAAACAAACCTGTATCTGACACCCAACTGATCATCACTAAACAGAATTAGAGCTGGCTGAAATTCTTCTGGGTTAGCATGACACTACTGGAAGTTTAAAGCTTTTTCAGTGTTTTGTTGTTGTGGGGGGGGGGTTTTCCCTTTTTTTTTTTTTTTTTTTTTTTTTTTTTTTTTCACGGTCTTGATAATGGCCTTATTATGGGAGTTGTAAAATTTCATTGCAGCTCATTCGTCTCTCGAACAAAATGAAGCTCATTTTTCCAGTGGAAACAGCCTGGTCTTGATGATCCTTCCCTCTGTGCCAGAGAAAAGGTTCAGCTGGCTTTTTGGATCAGTTTTACGGCCTCTTTGCAAAGCCAGGATGCTGCAGAGAAGGAGAACCGTGGAGCCAAAAACTTGGCCTCTGGATTTCAGTGACATTAACACCCAGAAAGAATTCCTGGGAAGGACCACTTCCATGAGGGAAGCTGGAGCCGTTCCTTGCAGTCTGGGGCTTGTCTGCACATGCAAATGAACGCATCTGGAATAAGAGGAGCCGTAAATTTGGAGTGTGAGAGTGGTAAAATGGAGCGAGGCATGTGGCAATGTGATTATTTCTTTTTTATTTCCGCTGGAATTGCTCGGTGTAGCTGAGGAAGGGAAAGACACCCACATTCCAGTCCCCCAAAATCCATAGGCACTGCCACTGAGGACTGAGTTATTTGGAGTTGTTAAATGATTGTGCTGGGATAACTCCATGTCAATACAAGCTCTCATTTTGCTGTAGAAGTGGGGAATGGAAGAAGCCTATCAGGGAATAAACTCAGCTGGGTTATTTCCTCTCACAGTGAAAGATTTGCCTGGGTTTGTGAGGTTTGTACAAATCAAATTGCCCAGGTAAAGCAATCAGTGTTTCATTAATGGGCATTTCACAGCTGAGTAAACTTCTTTCCAATGTATCAGAAGGCTCAATCATTTCTGGGTTTCAAACCATTGGTTTGGAGTGGCTGTTCTGGCTTCCAAACACTCCATTTGCAGGAGAAAGGATCAGCTGTCATATTCACCCAGGAATAAGTTTAAAAAAATGGATTTAGGACAATTTTCTAGAAAGAAAACACAACTTCCCTTATACTTAGGTGCAGTTTATTTGGAGTGGAAGGCAAGTCCCAGTTCTGAGGTGCTCAACACTTAGGGAAGATATTTATTTCTCCCCCTCTTCCTTGCCCGCTTTTTGGAAAGCGTGTTCCTTATTTTTTCAGCCATAAACTGTCATATTATGGACTCAAATCCAGGTTTTAGAGATGCTTCATGTTCATGCACCTTTCAGAGGCAGTTATGGTGTACACTGCTCCCCCTGAACATTTTCTGCCATCAGGGTAGCATTTAGGATTTTTTTTTTTTTCTGAAAATAACCATCTGGGTTTTTTTTTCAATAACTGGCGAGATCGGTCATTTAGCATGAATCACCTAATTCATCCCAGATTTTGGACTTTGATATTTATTTTGAGATATTTCTTATTTTGGAGCACAGCAAAGGGTACATTTCTCAGGCCATTTTACCCATTTCATCCCGTAAAGAATGAATAACAATTACCTAACTTGAAGATCGTTGCTTAACCACAGCTGTTAAGTGAAATCATACTCTGCTCATGGTTCAAGTATACATCTTTGCAGCAAAGAAAAGATGAATAAATTATGATCCTAACCAACACTGGATAATTAGATGCTTAATATGGGCAGGAGAAGGGAAAAACACTGAAATTGGTCTATAGGAGTGAACAATTTGTACTGCAAAAGCCAGTAATGAGTCCTGGAGCCATCTGACCTCTGTTAAGTCCTTTTTAATGCATAAAAGCTCAACATTTTAGTCTGAGCTTGGTGTGTTCCCAAAAGAGAGTAGATATCCAGGGAGAGTGGCCAACTGAAGTTTCACATTGCTGCACCCATTGGACACTTTCTTCCTGCATGAAAATCATCAGGGCATTTGCACCGTGCAGGATCTCAGCACCAACAAACCTCCATGAGCTGGTTTTGGTTCCCTCAGAGCCTGCCAGACACTTGAATTTCAGCAGGAGCTCTGGGAGTGCCAGGAATGGCTCCATTGTGCTGCTGGTGCTGAGGATGCTGATCCTGGGCAGAGCAGAGCAGAGCAGACAGGTAGAGCAGGGATGGGTTTTGTCCACATGGAATAATTGATGGCAAGATGTCTTTTGTACTCATATTTCCTTAAACACTTTCCTCCTCAAGGGAAATACAGGTTGGATATTAGAAAAAAGTTTTTTATTAAAAGAGTGATCAAATTCTGGAATGTTCTGCCCGGGGACGTGGTGCAGTCCCCATCCCTGGGTGTGTTTAACAAAGCCTGGATGTGGCACTGGGTGCCAGGGTTTAGCTGAGCTGTTGGGGCTGGGTTGGACTCCGTGATCTTGGAGGTCTCTTCCAACTCAGGGATTCTGGGATTCTGGGATACTCCTCTCAGTGTAATTAGCGTCATGGTTTGTGTGGGTAAATGTTTTCAGGGAATGGTAAATGAGGAATGAAATCATCAGTTCTGTGATCTGGTGAGGGACACAGCCAGCACTGAGGAATTTAAAATTTCAGGATCTAAAGAAAACAGTGGAATCCTATTTCCCTGCGTGTACAAGAGCATTAATGTGCCTAAAAAGTAAAAAGTGAGACGCTGGGGGGAGATGCAAAAAGCCCCTGCAAGTTGTGCTGCTGATGGAATTGCCTTCCCTCTGTGCCATGTTCCAGATGACATCCTGGAAATGCTCTTTTCAGGCCACAGGGGCACGAGATGTTCAAGCAGTACCTTTGGCACTGGAAGGGCTCTGTTCTGGTAATCTCATATTTGCAGAGAGTTTCTGCTGGAGGCTGAGCAGCCAAGGCAGGGGGAGGTTCCTTTATTCACACAATCCCAGCAACAGGAGGGTGAGCAGGACACATCCAAGCAGGACAATAACACTGGATAAACAAGAGCTGGAGCACACTCTGAGCTTTTGTAAACTTCTCCCCATCATGGATTTGTTGGATTTGTCAGAGTCATCACAGAGTCTCACCTGTTCCCTCAGGAGCTCGGGCTCTCATCAGGCTGACACTGAGCAAACACACTCTCAAGGCATCAGGAACATTTGTTCAAATACCGGATTTGCTTTCACTTTTCCCAGAGTTTTGAGTCATCTCAGCAAATCTGGGAGTTGATTTTTGGGTTTTATTGTTATTTAACCTGGCGTCCTCTGGAAGTAGGAGATGTTCAGTCAATGGATGTGTGTAAGTGTGTTTGGGGATTTTTTTCTCTGTTTTCCCATCCCCTCCTTCAGTATATTTTATACCTAATGGCTATTTTCGCCCCTAATTCTAGTCAGAAAATTAGAGAATCGTGTTTTACTGGAGAGCACTCTGTTCCCTTGTCAAATCCTTGGCTTCCCACAGACATTGTCACCCCTTTGGAAGATGAAGTGAAACACTAGTGAGGGATGGTGGATTTGGCTCTGGCACACTCACCTTCTGCAAGGAAGCAACAGAAGCGAAACTGTGCTTATTCAATCACCTACCAACAGAGAAAAAAATAAATTAAAAAAATTTTTAAAAGAAAATAAAAAGAGAACAATGAATTTTTGAAGCCAAAGCCAAAGCAAATAGTTCAGAGACAGTCCATGAGGTGAAATAAGTTCTCACTCATTTGTGGGCTGTGAACTCCAAACAATAAAACTACTCTAAAAATGTTCTGCTCACTGATAGCTCATAAATAAAAGAAACGTAAGTATGTCATATTCCTCAGTTAATGACTGGATTTTTTTAGAAGTCTGACTTTTAAATAGTGTCTGGAATGGAGGATTTACTTTTTAGACACATTCATGCTCTTGCTCACACAGGGCAGTGGGATTCCACTGCTTTCTTTAGAGCCTGAAATTTTAAATTCAGATTCAATTGCTGGTGGGTGAGGAAGCTTTGGTGATGCTCACTAAAGTTTTGCCTTTTGGCTCCCCATCCCGTTCCTTCTCAGGCAGGGGAGATCCCCAGAGCTGAGGCTGCCACAGGCAGCGAGAGGTGGTGGTTTGCTGCTGGTTCCTATCAGATCCACGAGTCCTGACATGTTCCCACTGCTGCTGATGATCCTGCTCCACTGCTGCCCTGCTGGGCTTGGAAAGGGCAGTGGAAGTTACACCTGCACAGCAGCAGGAGGGAAAACATCAGCTTATTCCAGAGCAAAGCTGCTTTCTCAAGCTGAAGTCAATAAATATTATTTTAATGTAGGTATATAACAGTACTGTGCAGTCTCTCACCGCCTAATGAAGATTTGTCCTGATTTTGTAAAAGATTTCCAGGGTTTTCACAGAATTATCAACATTGGAAGAGACCTTCAAATCATCCAGTCCCACCATCTCCCAGCCCCACCAGCCTCACCCCAAAACCTGTCCCCAAGGGCCACATCCAGACTGCTCCTGAGCACTCCCACAGACAGTGACTCCAAACCTCCCTGGGCAGCTCATCCCAAGGCCTGACCACTGTTTATCTGACGTTTTTTCAATATCCCATCTAAACTCCCCTGGAGGAGTTTAAGGCCTTTTCCTCTCATTTCTGCCCATGGGACATGGCAGCAGAGTCTGACCTCCCCTCACTGCCCCTCCTGTCAGCGAGTTGTAGATAAACAACTTTATTCATTCTTTTTGTAAAGAAACAGCTCTTTCTTCTCCCTTCCCTTCCCTTCCCTTCCCTTCCCTTCCCAAACCTTCCCTTCCCTTCCCTTCCCTTCCC
>VWZP01003102.1:25601-71038 GCA_013396995.1 Dicaeum eximium
TCCCTTCCCTTCCCTTCCCTTCCCTTCCCATCTTCTCCTTGTAGAACCAAAAGGCCAGAGAAAACAATTTCAGCGTTTTTGGTTTTTTTCCCCTTTCTTTTCAAAGCTTTTTCTTTAAGAAGCTTTAAGATGCTTTTTCCTTCCAGGATAACCTGATGACTGGAATGGCCTAGAGTGACTGAACTTTGGGATTGGTGTCCAAGGGATCAGCTCATCATCAGATGTTTCTGGAGAAGAACCAGCTCATTTGCTCTTGGTGAAGCTGTTTTATGGTCAATACACCACTGTGACAATTATTTTAGGAATTATCTGAGTCCTTAACTGGATAAAAAAATTCATAGGGGTGCTTGTTTGAGTATCAAAACATGGGTAATAGGGCTTGGCAGATGAAGGGTTAAGACACCTGTGCACTTCCACCACAGCATCCTAAAGCATCTTTGAGTTGTAGGACACAAACCTCAGATCGATGAAGTGGCTGCAAAAATTCTTGGAGCACACGCAATTTATGTGTGTGATGAAACAAGAAATCAGGAAAAGCGGTGGAAAATTTGAAATTAACAATCCATCATTTAAACCCTTACATCCTCTGTATGAGGCTGCAAACCTGTGTTACCACACAGCATAAAACAACCTGGAAATCCTTTCCACGAGAGCCAGGCAGATGCTGCCTACAATGGTTTGAGAGAACTTGTTCACTCTGTAGTGGGTAGAGAAACTCTGTGGATTAAGTAAAGTTTATCTTTTCAGACAAGTACCTGGATGTTGCCCAGGCTGCCCAGAGAAGCTGTGGCTGCCCCTGGATCCCTGGAAGAGTCCAAGGCCAGTTTGGATGGGGCTTGGAGCAACCTGGTCCAGTGGAAGATGATCACTTCCAACCCAAACCATTCCATGAGTCTGTGTATGTTTTCCCCCACAGGAGAGCTAAAAATTTATATAAATGAGCAGCTGTAAGCCTCTCATACCCCTCCTCAGCACCACCATCCTGCCCCACTCACAGACACCCCACAGGCCCCTGCAGTGTGTGCTCCTTTATTCCTGACATCCATTCCTGGTGCCACCTCTGTGCTCAGCTTGCTGGATTTATCTGCTCTATAGAATATTGTATGGCAGACTGCAGCACTGCATTCCACACGGTGCCAGGAAGCTCAGCACAGTGCTGGTAAAAAAAATAAGTGTGCAATGATGCCAAAAGTCACAGAATCACAGAAGGCTTGGGGTTGAAAAGGACCTTAAAGATCATCTTTAAGGGTTCAAACCCCCCCATCCTCTCATCAATGTCAGCCTTGGTGGCTCTCAGGCCAGGCCCATTTAAAACAGCTTTTCCTTGCCAAAGCTTTAGAGGGGCAGAATCTCTAGAACTCAGAGAGCTGCCAAAGTGATATGAGTCAGAAATCATTTCAAATTCTAATTAAAAAGCCTCTATAACAGAGATGCTACGTGGACACCACTGCTACCTGGTTTGCTACATGTCCTCTGGCCACTGCAGTGACCTGCAGAATTCCCAGGGCTCTGTGCCAGATCCAAATTCCTCTTTCAAGCACTCAGCTCTTTTAACATCTCCAGGGTACTTCACCCTCTCCCATGCCACAAAGAGATCAGGAACTGCTCAAATTAAATTCATTTATTAATGGAATGGTTTTAGTAGACCAAAATTGGTTTGGATGAAAGGAATGCTTGTCCTTTATGGCTGCCAGAAAAAGTAAATATTGTCTACAGACATTACACAGCTTTCTTTTAACCAAAATTAAATACGGTCCAGAGCAAAGCAAGCAATCTGTAGAATTGTATTGTTATGCTGCTGTTACAAACTGTTATTTACACTGGATAAAAAACAGGTGTCTCAAAGCCAGCTATAACCCTAGATGATTACTGTTGTGCTCCTGTGTGTGTCTTGCCCTCATCTCCCCTTTTTGCTATCAGATATAAATCAGGCATTAGCAAGGTTAAAAAAAGTGAGTGATCCTAAAACAATCACAAAACAATCTCTGAGCAGCAGAGACGGAGAGCAGTGTTCTTCCCCACCACCCAGCCCTGCTCTGTCACACTCCTTCAAGATTTAAGGAGTTTAACCCCTCTCTGAAGCTTTTCCCACATCCAACCATCTGTCTCTTCAATCAACTTACTTTCAGAGCCAGGAATCTCCAGGCAGGTGATCCCTGGTACGAGAATATATATTTTAAAGACACATATTTCAAAGGAGCACGTTTTCCTCTAGCAGTGCTGTGTGCTGTCCCTGCATGTTCACAGTAAAACCATGTCAAATAAATATTTGGGGGAATCAGCACAGTGCGTCCAGTTTCACTTTCCAAACGGAAAGTGGCGTGTCTGCTTTCAGTGGTGGCATAAGGCAGAGGTTTAACACAAACCCAGTTTTGCTAAGTCATGATCAGGAACAAAGAAATCCTGCCTAATTACAGAATGCTTGATTAACAACTCAGCCAAAGGGGTCGATTTACTGTACACCAAAGCTATTTGCTGAAATAGGACTGAAAAGAAATAATCCTGAAAAGGGCTTCACTTCTGGCTTCACAGCAGACATCCAGCACAGAAAGTGTGGTTTTTTCAGTTTGCAGAAAAAGGATTATTCGGAATAGTTTGTCCATCCAATCAAACATTACTCTGCTGTAACAACATTGTTCTCAGTTCCCTCTCTCTTTGGTCCTCCTGCCTGTATTTCTCCTCCAGCTTTTGCTTTTCAGAGTCCATACTGTAAAATGTAGAATCTGTGCTTCTCCTGATCTTCTCAAACTGACTGAAATCCGCCACGTACTTTCCATTTGGAGAGAGGGAAACCACAGGCACGAACTCGTAGCCCCAGTGGATCTCCTCAGGGACGTAGGAAGTCCTGCTCTGGCAAACAGCACTGGTGGACTCCACCGTGGCATTCAGGAGCACCACGAGCTCAAAGTCCTTCTCCTTGAGGTTTTGAGGTGTGAGGTCTCTCAGAGGGCTGCTTTCATCCAAAATGTGGTAGAAGGTTAAAGGCAAAATGAGAAACGGACTCTCCGAAGAGGAGTCAACGTTGAATTTGACGCTGGCTTGGTTCAGCAGAATCCTCTCCCCTTCTTTGGTTTCGTAGGTCTGAAGAAGCTTCCCAGAGAGCTGACACTGTATCAGGAGGCTCTTCCTCATGTTTGCCACTCTGATCACCAGGCAAAGCTCCCCGTTGTGTTTGGTGATGACAGCACAGTGGCTGAATTTAATCGTCTCTGCCCTTTTCTTCGGCCTGGCGATCTTGGCCAGGAAGGTGCCTGTGATGAAGATCTCGATCAGGGTGGTGATGACCAGCTGGGCCACCAGCAAGAAAATGGCGTGGGGACACTCCTCGGTGATGAAACGAAATCCATAGCCAATGGTTGTCTGGGACTCCAGGGAGAAGAGGAATGCTCCAGTCAGGGAATCCACGTTCTTCACGCACGGCTCCCGCTTCGGGGAGAACTTGTTCATCTCCAAGTCGCCGTGAAGGAAAGCGATGGCGTAGTAGATCACCCCAAAGAGGAACCAGGTCATGACAAAAGTAGCAGCAAACAGGGTGAGTTTGTACCTCCACTTCATGTCTATGACTGTGGTCCACAGGTCCTGCAGGTAGAGCAGGTAGATGCCATCAACTTTGTCTATCCTCACGTTGCTGTGGCCGCTCTTGGACATCACGCGGGGTTTGTGCGCCTTGAGCATGGCGCCGTCGATGCCTCCGCTGACCAGGGGCACGCGGGACATGTTGATCTTTGTGGGCTCCATCCTCACTGCTTCAGTCCTGGGGAGAGAAGAAAAGAAAGCTGCTCCTTACTGAAGCCAGAGCCCGACTCTGAGGAGCATTTGAAAATGTTGATGGAGAGAAGCACAAACATAATCTAAACACAGCAGCAGTGAATAAAAACAGCTGAATATAAAGTTACCACCGTACAGTATCTGACATTACAAATAATTTGATATTCTTTTTTTTCTTTTTTTTCCAGGAAAAAAAAAATCATTCTTTGATTCTGGTGCCTGCCAAGTACAGAGAAGTAGGTTTCTTTTATGATAGCCTGCAAAAGAAATTTGTCAAAGCTGAAATTTTATATCAGTACTTTATTTCTGTAAAAGGCATTAAATATTTTCTTTTTTTCCTTACGTTTCTCTAGAGAAGAGGCTCTTTTTGATTAGTGAGCAGGTTTTCTTTAATGCCCTGAAGAGAGACATCTGATCAGAATTAAAGTCGCTGGGTTCAGAACGCAGATCCAGCTCACCACCTCTGTCTCTTCCTGCGACAGAGGCAGAATGAGCCAGACCAGCTTTCACTGGGAACAATTAACTTCCACAAGTGATTTACTCAGTCGGATCTGGCTCTTTGTGACGGACCTACAACTAACCTAGAGGGAAACAAAGCAGACCTGAGCACATCAGAGGTGAGGTCTGGAATATTTACACCTGGGTGCAACACTCTGAAGCTGTCTGCACTGGACAGCACTCCCACATTTTAATCCGCCTGAGGCAGGGGTGGGGGGAAAAGAAATTTTAAAAAAGAAAGTAATTCCCAAAGTCAGCATTCTAAACGTGGGCCCTGACCTGTGCAACCCCAGCAATCATTGGAGCACCCGACTCCTGGATTAGTTTACTGGGCATCAGCCTGGATGGAGAGGGAGAGTGCGGGCATGCAGGGCTGGGCAGAGCCCCCGGGCGAGGCAGAGCTCTGCCCCTGCCAGCTGGAGGAGGCACAGGACCAGACAGCGATTACGTAGAGCAAGGACAGTGCATGTTATAGTCGTTCCCAACAACAAAACTTCCTGCTGACAAAAGCAACAAAGAAAAAAAACATCCCATGCATCCTTTGTGCTTTGGCAGGTCTCACAAAAAGGCATTGTTTTGTCCCATTGTTTTCCTCAAAAAGAGCCTCCAAGTCAATGATTAGTTTTCGCCAACTGCTGGAAAAAAAAAAATGAAAAGAAAAAAAAATAATGTCTTCCTTATAGCTACTTAAAAGAATTTTGCAGGAAGTACAAGATATATTTGTGGGACACACATGTGCCAGCCCAGGACATCAGCATAATTGCTCACTGAAGTACCTTTCCTGTTATGTCAATTAAGGAGAATTTTTGTATGTGATTGTACTCATCACACTGTTGCAGGTTTTCTGGGAAAGGGTAACTAAACTTAGCCCTCATTAACAGTTTTGGTTTAATCACCAACATTTCTCTTCCACAGCTATGAGCCATTGCCACAGAAATATATTTTTGTAAGAAAGGAGTGCATCCATGATCCCAGTAGGAGATTCCTTATGTGACAGTCAAATCAACACACAGAGCGCAGCATGTCCGGATAATAAACAGGAAAAAACCTCCAAGTGATCTGAAAAAGAACAACGGGAGGAAATGTGGGGGCTGGGAAGGACTGTACATGCAACTGCTCCTCAGGCCAAGCCAAACCCCAGCACTTCTGTCAGGGGCAGGCAAATATGTGCAGCCTCTAATGGGAAACCTTTCAGGCAAGTGCATATTCCTTAGGGAAGAGGCTCCATTCCCCCACACCAAGCCTCTCCCTGGATAGGACATGGATTTAAAGCATGCCCAAAAATCTGTCCTGAAATCAGTACACCTCTCCCTCAAGCACACTTCCCCTCAGACTTCACTTGCACACTGTCAGAATGAGTTTCCCTGCCACAGATTTCTGTGCCAAGAGGTATTTGGGATCTCTGCTCCAGTGCTGGAGGCACATCCCCATCCCAGCCTACCTGGATGCCTCCTTGGATCCCTCCTGGAGCTCCAGCTGGTGGGTTTGGGATGGAGGGGTAGGGACAGGGCTTCCAGGGTGTCTGAAGGTCAGAGTTATCTGTCCAAGGTCAGGGATGGCCCAAGGGCACTCAGCTCTCCCCACTCACCATGGCTCTGCCATGCCCTGGAGACCCCAAATCCTGCACCAGGGTTGGTGCATGCATGTGGGATGCAGTGGGAATAACAACAGGTACAGAATCATGGAATGGTTTGGGTTGGACTGGACCTTTAAAACACCCGGCGCCACCCCTGCCACGGCAGGGACACCTCCCACTGTCCCAGGCTGCTCCAGCCCCAATGTCCAGCCTGGCCTTGGGCACTGCCAGGGATCCAGGGGCAGCCACAGCTGCTCTGGGAATTCCATCCCAGCCCCTGCCCACCCTGCCAGGGAAGGAAAAGATTCATCCCTCCCAAGGGCCTGGTGAGAGTTCTCACCCTCTCTCTGCTCTGCCCTGTCCAAGAGCCCCAAATGAAAAGAATCCTGAAACTGCAGCCTCCCACATTTCCAGACCTGCTAAAGGGCAGCACCACAGACACGACACCACATGCCCCGGCAGAAGAGTTCCCCAAAAAGATGGGAGGTAGGAAGGAATTTTCAAGGCACAGTCTCTTCCCTGGGCTGCACTGACAGAGAGGGGGACAGCTGTAAAATTTGCCATTTCAAGTTTGAAGCTGAGAAATGAAGCTTTGGTGCAGCCCTGGGCAAGTCTGGCACACTCCAGACTGCCCCAGCTCACAGCCAAGGCTGTTTCTCACTATCCATCTCCCCCGACCCCACGTGTAATACTGATCCCAAATGTGCCAGAGCGGGAAATTCTGAAGGTGGAAAAGGCTTTTTCAGAGCTCCCCCATCACCTCTTGTGTCCTCCCTGGATTTGTGACACAGTTACTCAGCTTTACAGCCGCTTCCTGAAATGGATCTCAGCCAATTTCTGGTGCTTTTTTTGGTGGCAGGGTATTTTTTGTGTTGATTTGCTTCCTATTTTCTTTTTTTTTTTCTCTCACATCACTCTTTCCTGTGTGATCCTGAATTCCTCTAGTGCTCTTTTCCTCCCCAGGGAAATTCCTCTTGGTTTCCTTTCCCTGCAGAAATACACGGGAAGAGAGGATCTGTCACTGCCTCTGCTCCCCTCTCTTATCACTGGCAGCAGCCAGCAGCAATCACTTGGAGGAAGAAACTCTGATGAAACCATCAGTAGAAAAAAGAAAAAAAGGGTTTCAGACGAGGATTCTCTCCTGCCCCCACTTCCCCACTGCTTCCTGAGTGAAGTGACCACCATAATGTCCCAAAACAAGTTATTTATGGGTGTTTGTATGTGTAAAAAACACATTATAGCACCCACATTGCTATTTCCCATCTTATAGAGGCACCTCAAGCTCTCTGCCCTGACAATCAGCTCCAGCCAAAATACTTTGATTTGTTTGATTTATGCTCACTCTAAATCTCAAAGCACATCTACCACAGTAGACAGCACACAGTACTTACCACATAAGTTAATATGAGCAAACAAGCTTAGATAATAAGACTAATACACATTTTTAAATTAAAAGAACAACTTCTGTCTGTGCCCTAACTGATTTTACACTGATAAATTACTTTTTATTGCTGTAAATCAAAGTGGAGCTGCAAATAAAACTGAGCTGAAGTCAAGTTAAGGAAACACACTTGAAGAGGGAAGAAAATGAAATTGTCTCAGGCTTGTCTAGCATTCTTATGCCCTCTGAATTACCTCCTTCCCTCTGAATTAATTCCTTTCTGAATTACCAGCCCTTTTGGAGCAGCCAAAGGAGACTCCCCCTCAGAGCATATGGAAGGTCAGCGCAGACAAAAGTCAATAAAACACAGAGCTACATACCAAACCACCAAGCATGAACACCTTGACAGTAAGGCAATTCCAGCAGCCAGGGATCTAACCAGCACCTTGCCACTGCTTCCAGGGAGCACATTATTATCAGGGAGCCAGCCTGCACACACACAAAAATGTTCCTCTTGCATGGAGCCAGCCCTGCTTGTGCAAGATCTCTCTTGGCAGACACAAGTGATTAAAAGCGTACAGGAGCATGACTTGTTCGAAGGGCCTCAGCTGTTTTCCTTTCCCCCTTTTTTTTTCCCCAATCAGATATGGCTTTGCCACTGGAGCAAATCCTCAGGCATGCTTCGCTGCCACTCCGATACGGGGGCAGAACTTGAGCTGTTTTTTCAACCAGCAAAAAAACCATTAGCGGGCTTGGCATCGAAAAAATTGAAAAGCCAGGGGTGAAGAAAGAAAACATTGAGGAGGGCTGCATAATCTTCAGATCTTTCCTAGGTCTGATGTGGTTCAGTAGGTTACAAAAGTGCCTCCTGAATTCTCAGTGCTCTGCGTAGCATGAACATCCTCCTCCCTCTGGGCTGTGCACCAGGTTATGCTGTGCAGCTGTCAACCAGCAAAATCCTCCTCAGTGGCTGAGTTATGGAATTCAAGAGGAGCAGGAGAGGAGGGAGGGAGGAAGGAGAGGCTGAAAAAGGGTGCTTTGCCTCTGGCACAGCCACACAGCTGGACACTGCTACCCTGGCCTCCAAAAAATGAGCACTCCTAGCACTCCTTCAGTGCTAGGACCCACTAGGGAGTGGTGGCAGGCAAGCTTGAAAAGCTAAACTTGCACATTTTTGGCTTTCATCACAAAAAGACTGATGCAAGGGAAGAGTTAAATACACCCTCAAGTCAAAATCAGCTCCCAAAGCTGAGCCTTCAGCTGCCACCTTGGAGCCATCCATCAGCACAGGGCAGCCCTGGGAATGGTCACTCTTCCCAGTTTGGGTGCCAGGGGCAGCTGAAATCAGGGGCACATCCTGGGCCAGCACAGGGAGGGCTGAGGGGGGCACTGGTAAAACCAGAGATGAGTTTACATCACTCACAGCAGGGCCAACATTCCCAGAGCAGTGGTAAGGAAGCAAAAACCCAAATCCATCCATCTGTCTCTCCTAGGCTGCTACCTGCTGGGCATGGAAGATGAATTAAAGCTGGAGAAGTCTCATGTGTGTTGTTTCTGAGGGAGATTTGTCCAGGAATGTTGTTGTTCCCCAGGACAGGGTGCAAGGCTTTGCAATAATTATGGATTTACACAGAGGAGCCTTTGGATCTACGCTGATGAAAAGAAATAGAAAAACAACCAAGAAGGCAGAACAGAAGCAAAAGATGACTCAAAGCTTATTAAATTAATGGAGAAGCTCCCAGTGATTCCTGAGGCCTCCAAGGGGTGAAAAAGCACATCCTACAAGGGTGTGAGCAGTTCACACACTGCAAGTGAGCACCCACCCTTCCAAAATCCTGCCCTCCAGCCTCTGCCCTGGGCTCTGGGGATGAGCAGGGGGCTTGGCCATGCACATCCTTCAAGTACACCAAAGTTTTCTTTCAGGAAGAAATTAATAAACTCCTCACATCATGAAACTCTCCTTTTTGTGCTCAGCAATATGGTTTATGCACAACTGGAAAAAAAAGAAAAAGAGAAAGGTTCCTCAGAAACCTCTCTGCTTTTTAATTTTTTTTTTTTTTTAATGAATGGCTTTTCTTCAGCAGGGCAGTACAAAAGACTTCAGAATGCCTCCCTGGCTGGCACACTGTTGCTCCAAAGTATTTTCAAACGCTGGGAGAGCAGTTAAGCATTTAGAACCTGCCCGTGCTGTGATGCTCTTCCCACCCACAAACCCTTTCCTCATTCTTGCTGTGCAAACCATCCCTGGCTCTTTCCACACAGACAAGTCTGAACAGACTCCAGGTAAGAGGAGAGGATCTTGCCCTCTCTGTTTCTGGGAAGTTGGGTGCCAGAGCTGCTCTGCAAGGCTGAAAGGGACATTTATTGTTTTGTTTTGCTTATCGAGCTCATACCCTGCACTTCCACTTTCAGTTACATCTCAGGCTGCTGTGGGAACATCAAACATCTCAGCACAGAGAAGGAACTAAGCTGGGACAGAGCAGGAGTGATGTCCTAGCCCAGTCAAGCCCAGGACTAAACTTTCAGAGAGCTTAATGCCAACTGTTGTCCTGTTTTGAAGTCACTGCCGCTATTTCTCCACTCTCCCCTCCCAGGATGACCTTGGGGACTTCCAACAGCTAAATCCTGTCATTCCTCCTCCCTGGAGGCATTTCTCTTTACCACAAGGGTATCACTCACTATCCTGCTTTCCCTTATTTTGTTTTTTACCCCTTTCCTCTCGCCTTCCCACTCTCTGTGAATCAGAAGTTCCAAACCAAGAGTGCTTACCCCACCCCCAGAGCAGTGTGTAGCTGACTGCATAATGCTTTATGCTCAGCAAAAATCTCCCTGTAGGTTCACACCACCTATTCCTGACCTCTCCATCACATCAGAAAACCACAGAATCACAGAAGGGTTTGGGTTGGAAGGGACCTTAAAGGTCATCTCATTCCCCCCCCTGCCACAGGCAGCAACAACTCTGCTTTCAGAGGTTTCAAACATTGCAAAGCTTCATTTAGTGCAAGGTGTCCCCTCCCCATCTTCTCAGTTCCTTATCAGTCAGAAATGTGGGAACAAAGCCTCAGACTCAAGGAGGAGTCTCACCTTCACCTCCAAGGATCAGATCTGGGAGCACAAGTGGCAGGAGCCACACGGTTTGAGGAGCCGGAGGGAGGTGGAGAAGGAGAGCAGGGGATCTGTTGGGAGAAGATTGAAGACAAGCCAAGGAATGCCTCATTTTTTGGCTCTTCCTGCTTAGACACAAGTTCAATTAATCCATGTGGTGTTCTGTGGCATGCCTGAGCACAGAGCTCCTGGGCATCCAGCAGGGTGAGGGTCAGGGAGGAAGACACCTGTACACATTCCAGCACAGAACAGGAGCCGGGCAGGGATTTTCTGCAAAATAGTTTTTCACTTAGTCAATTCAGGCCTACCTAAGTCCTTCCTAAGTACTTAATTCCTTTTTTGGGAACGGGCCCTTGCCCAGCCAGCTGCTCTGGCTGCTGGGAGAGTGTTTTCACACAGCTCCTGCTGCTTCCCCCATGCCAGAGTGGGGACAGGCCACCTCTCTGGAGCACAGCTCCCAGGGAAAAGGCACCTAGAGAGGCTGATGTTGCCTTTTTTTTGTCTGATTCCAGGGCTGGAGCTCAAGGTGAGTGAGTTGTTTGCCCCAGAGGCATGTTTTCCCTTGATTTCTGCCTCTTTGGATACTGCCTGGTATAAATCACCTGGCTGAAATCTGCCTGCACGAGCTCATGTGCCAAGAGTTTCATGGTTTTGTACCCAAACGAGGGGAGTCTGTGTTTCCTTTCTGTCTCTGGTCACAGGGTGGCAGCTTCATTAGGCAACAAGATAGAAAATAATTAGTTTGAAGGCATTTACTGCTGAGGTTATGTTGGAAAAAGTTCAAGGGGAAGGGAATTCCCTCCCAGGTCAGCAGGAGGAGGGGTTGGACTGGATTGCTGTAAGGGAAACCCTATAGGAGCCTTCCAGTTCCTAAAGGGGGCTGGAGAGGGACTTGTCACAAGGACAGGACAAGGGGGAATGGCCTTAAGCTGAATGAGGGCAGGGTTAGATGTGAGGAAAGAATTGTTCCCTGGCAGGGCTGGGATGGAATTCCCAGAGCAGCTGTGGCTGCCCCTGGATCCCTGGCAGTGCCCAAGGCCAGGTTGGACACTGGGGCTGGAGCAGCCTGGGACAGTGGGAGGTGTCCCTGCCATGGCAGGGGTGGGAATGGGATGTTTTTAAGGTCCCTTCCAACCCAAACCATTCCATGATTCCATGATCAGCTCGCTGGGACTGTCACTCCCTGCTCACCACAGGCTGGCTGTGTCCTTGCTTTCCCTTCTTTCACAGCAGATAAAGGACAGCACCTTGTTTTTAACCTTCCCAGTACTCACCCATCACTTCATCACTTTGAATAACAGCAATAATAATAATAATAATAATAATAATAATAATAATAATAATAATAAAGTCAAACTCAGAGCAACTGATTTTCCAGTCTGCAGCTGGTTTGAAATTTGCTGCATCTGTTTCACAGCTGAACAGGGCTTAGTGGGACAGAAGTCTGCTCTGCTTTCTTTTCTCCTTTGCTTGCCTTTTTCCTCCAAATTCATTTCTTGGCCTAATAAAAATCTGGTTTTGTTTAAAAACAAGCAAGCAAACAAACCCAAAGACAGGCACTTCCTCTCGATTTTTAATTTCAATTGTCAGCAGGTGGTTGAAAATGAAGAGGAGTGTGCCAAGTCATGGCAGGGAGAAAAGATAGCTCTTTGCTGGCCGTTCAAAAATTCGGATAAAACAGCTGCAGGCTGCCTTNCCTGGCAGTGCCCAAGGCCAGGTTGGACACTGGGGCTGGAGCAGCCTGGGACAGTGGGAGGTGTCCCTGCCATGGCAGGGGTGGGAATGGGATGTTTTTAAGGTCCCTTCCAACCCAAACCATTCCATGATTCCATGATCAGCTCGCTGGGACTGTCACTCCCTGCTCACCACAGGCTGGCTGTGTCCTTGCTTTCCCTTCTTTCACAGCAGATAAAGGACAGCACCTTGTTTTTAACCTTCCCAGTACTCACCCATCACTTCATCACTTTGAATAACAGCAATAATAATAATAATAATAATAATAATAATAATAATAATAATAATAAAGTCAAACTCAGAGCAACTGATTTTCCAGTCTGCAGCTGGTTTGAAATTTGCTGCATCTGTTTCACAGCTGAACAGGGCTTAGTGGGACAGAAGTCTGCTCTGCTTTCTTTTCTCCTTTGCTTGCCTTTTTCCTCCAAATTCATTTCTTGGCCTAATAAAAATCTGGTTTTGTTTAAAAACAAGCAAGCAAACAAACCCAAAGACAGGCACTTCCTCTCGATTTTTAATTTCAGTTGTCAGCAGGTGGTTGAAAATGAAGAGGAGTGTGCCAAGTCATGGCAGGGAGAAAAGATAGCTCTTTGCTGGCCGTTCAAAAATTCGGATAAAACAGCTGCAGGCTGCCTTCCCCAGGGCTGCTGCTTCTCCCTGACTCCCAGCTGAGACAGCAAAGACATTTATCAGGCAGCAGTGGGGCATTTCAGACCTGTTTGAGCAGACCATTTACAGCAGTTTGTGCCCCTGTTTATTTTTTTCATGACAGATCCCCTGGAGCCCCAAACCCAGATCACAAACCAGGCTCCAGCACCACAAGAGCATCATCTCCTACCTGCATCCCAGCCCTAGCAGGAAAGGAACACATCCTGGGGCTCAGCAGCTCTCTTTTTAGTCACAAGCTGTGGTGCCAGCTCGTTGCTCTGTGTCCCAGTCAAGTTGGGGTTTGTTTTTAATTAGTCACTGCTCGCCGGGGCTCTCTCAGAGCTGGGTGGAGCTGTGGCTGTGGGGGTGAGGCTCCCTGCAGGGTGCTGGGGCAGAGTTTTTGCTCTCCTTTTCCCCCAAAAATCACATTTCCAGTAAATCACAGCTCTCCTTTAGCCCATGCCACGAGCTCATACAGAATTGCTTTAGTACTCCGTGAATACCCCACAAATATTATGCAAACGTACTCTGCAGAGATAAACCTGCTCATAATTTTCCATCTCTGTGCAGCCACTAAGTCTCAACACTGAAATGTCAGGCTATGAGAAGAGTTTTCCACCAAAAAAATATTAAAATTCCTGTGCCTTTTAAATATCTAAAAACTTCAACAGTAATGGCAATAACATTGAAACATCAAAACATTGAAAGTAGTGGTAGGGTGCAAAAGGCCAAGAAGCTGGTAAGAGGAAAAAAATAATTTTATTTAAAGGTCTGTATATTGGTAACCATTTTTTTTATCTATTCCTAATGTGGACAAAATCAAATCTAACTGGGGAAACAGCACACCTTCACCCAGCAGGAAGCTGGATGCTGTTACTGGAGTAAAATTTTTCCTATGAAAGGATTCCTGGATCCTTTTAACCTGTTTGCTGTAGCTGATTTGTGCTGCCTTATGTAGGCAGAGCAATGATAAATACAGAGTAACCTGCTAAATAATCCAAATTTTTGTCATCTCTGCATGGCCAGGACACAGCAGTGAATTTGGAGCAATGTTTGCCATCCTTCAGAGCACATTTCCAAGAAAGAAGGATGGGTTTGTCAGGGTTTCATCTTAAAACTTGTTGCAAGCTGATTTTCTCAGGAAGTTATTTGGTTAGGGAGAATTGCCCTGCCTGTGTGAACAAGTTCACACTGAGGAAAATGTTTTCAAAAAGAGACTTTTCTTTCATGCTGACAAAATGCAGCCTGTGAGACAAAGTACCCACTCCTCTCACACAAATCTAAATTATTTTTACATTGGATGTCTCTCTCTCCTAGGCAAAGCACAGATGATGCTCCTGGCACATATAACTGACTTATTTTTTGATAATTAATTACTTTATAGTGAATCACAGCAATTGTGGACAATATTCTCTTTGAGGGGCACAACATCTTCACAAATCTTCATTCCTACCCCATTTTCTCTGCACTACAAAGTTTTTAAATTGCATAAAGCACCCATTGCCCTTGAGTGTCCAGGTCTGATAAATGGAGAGAAAGCTCTGCTTCATCTCATACTCATCTCAAACATTTGGAAGCTACTTCACCTAAACAAAACTTACACATTTTTAAATGCTGGAAAGAAAATTCAGTGGTGTCCAATAGATTCAGGATGTGATATTTCACGGACAAACATTTATGTGGACTTACATAGAAGTCAGGGGTTTATTCCTACTATTTAAAATATCATTCCATGGTGTGTGAGCTCAGCTGGTTGGAGTCAGGTGCTAAAAACACAAAGGTTGGGGTTTCAACCCCTGGATGGGTCATTGCCTTAAAAATTGGGTTTGGTGGTCCTTGTGGGACCCTTCCAACCCAGAAGATTCTGTGATTCTGTGATTCTGTGATTCTCAGTTCTGTAATGCACAAGCAGTTGCAAACCTAAAACATTGATGTGGGAGATTTTGCTCTATCTAAAATCAGTTGTGGATGCATCTTCTTTCACACACATCCACCTTTGGGCCATTATTACCTTTAATAAAGTCTCTAGAATTTGAAATAAAGTCATTTCCTCAGATGTCCAGTCTTGGGCACATCCACAAGGAGCAGGAACCACCACTGGGGCTGTGGTCTCAAAGCAAAGTCCTTTGCTAAAACACCTCCCAAAGCTGTGCTGGGATCACCCTGGGGCTCACACCCCCTGTCCCCACTCCTGTCCCAACCCTGCTGCCCCTCACCAGCTCCCAGAGGAGACAGAAGTAGTCATGGGGTCCTCCAAACCACTAAAATTCTGGGCTGATGTACAAACCAGGTCCTTTCACCTGCCTCCCTCAGGTGGTCAGGCAAGAATTAAAGATATCAGTGACACTTCCCCATTGGTCTGGGGCTGCTTATCCTCAGCACTGCTCAAAAGTTTTGTCTCAGGGCAGCTTTTTCTTATTTTTATTTTATTTTGTTCCTGACCAATCAGTGCATGTGGTTAATTTAAGGTTTAAAAGGCTTTTGCTCATACATACACACACACACCCATATATGTTTTCCACTGAAGTCTGTGCTTTTTCCTAGACCCACCCAAATTCCAGTACATAGCTCACTCGTGTGCCAAGCTTCCCTACTCTCCTTGCAATGAGTGGAAAAATGCCCTTTTTTCCACTCCTGCACATTTTAGGGGGGGGACCATGTAGAGGAGAAGGAAGAATTTAGTTATACCTCCGTTTTCAGAGCAGAAATAGGAAAGAACCTCAGTGTTGTCCATGGGAATGCTTTGTTCCTAAGGTTTATGAGGTTGTGAGCTCCAGTGCTTGCTTGGGAATCTGAGCTGGAATTGTGGAGTGCCAAGGAGATTTAAAAATTAATAAATGTGAGGCAAAAGCAGCTGCTGGTTGGTAAAAGGCCATTCTGTTCATAGGAAGTACTTAACACTCCTGAATGTTCTGGTGTTTTAGGTGGGGGCTGAGAGAAAACCAAAAGATTAATGGTGAGAAACACTGGGCAGTTCCAAGTGGAAATGGCTTCAGCTGTGTCATTCTCTGCCTCCTTTAATGGAATATTTTGGGCCACCAGCAAATTCATGGAATCCCAGAATGATTTGGGTGGGAAGGGACCTCAAAGATCATCCATGCCATGTGCAGGGACACCTTCCACTATCCCAGGCTGCTCCAAACCCTGTCCAGCCTGGATTTGAACGTGGGGAAAGGTGGTGGACCAAGGGCTGTAACAACACACGAGCTCCATCCAAAGTTTTTCCATTTCTCTGGCCTCCATGGGGATTCTCTGATGCCTGGTTAAGGCTGGTCCCCCTTGATTTCCCCTTCTCAGGAAAGGCATTAATAAATCCTGTCTGACTTTCAGAGCTCCCTGTTTTCCTGGAGCTTGTTGGAACATAATTTCTGAAGCCTCTGTTCACCTGCCAAGGCAAGCTGAAATTAGCCCATGGATTTAAAGACGTGGGCTGGTTTGTATCCCTTCACTCTTAGGTGATGGAAATTAAAATAGGCCAGGTTAATTATTTATCCTTCCCATCAGCAACACACTAACATTGTACAGGAACTTATTACCACTCATGTATCTGCAAAAATTAGAATAATTTTTTTTTTTTTAAGAAGAAGCTGTTTCCTGAGTTTCTTGACTGGGAGGTGACACAGCCCTGCTCTGTTGTGTCTTCCAGATAAACTCCCAAGGAATCAGAGGGAAAAGAATCTTTGTTTTCTTCATTGCTTTCCCAAATTGCTTGATCCCTGCCAATTTCCATGACACAGACCCCTCAGTCTGCTGCAGAGACTGTGGCTTCGGAAAGAGAGGAAATAGCATGAAAGTACTGGTGCACATCAATGTTTTTGGATTTTCTCGCCAAACCAGAAATATCAAAACAAAATTTAAAAAAAAAAAAGTAAAAAAAAAGTTTCAACTTTTCTGGCAAAATAAAATAAAAAAAAAACCAAAACAAGAAAACATAAAAAGGTCATCCTGACTGTTTGTTCAAATCAAAATTAAGCTTTTCTTTTTGAGGTTTGCACAGATTTGTGTGTGTGTGCCTCATTTAAATCAGGTGAGGAACAAAACATTCCTCAGAGTGACAGATTGTGACATCTTGCTTCCACAAAGCCAAAAGACAATTTTTTTACTGTTCAAAATTGGTTTTTTTTTTTCATCTAAACCTGCACTTTCAGCCCATAAGGCTTCTGGTTGGAAAGTCTCAGCCAACTGTAAGGACCACGTGGGTCGGTTTGGTGACAAGTGACACTTGGAGGGACACAGCCTATCCTGGTTGTTGGGATCTGGGAGCACAACTACAATTCCCTCCTCATTTTCCTGTCCTCACAGCTTCTTAGGGAACCTCCATAAAAGCAGTGATAACGTGCCCAGAAAACAAGAGAAAAATCTCACGCTGCTTTTCAAAGCCCCTGCGTTTCCTTACCCTCAAAGGAGCCTGATTTGCTGGTTTATTTACACATCTCTTATCTTTATGGCTGCTCCTTCATGATCCCATGTCATCTCCAAAGCTCCTGCAACCTTTTACAGTTGGGAGCTCGGGAAGGTCCAGCTTTGATCACTGGAGTCATCAGGCTGAATAGAACATTGTTCCCGAGAATTTTTTCCGACTGCGCTCAGGACACCGCAAACTTATTTTTAAAACCCTACAAGGCTCAGCAGCTCCTCTACCTTGTTTTTCTGTGAGTTTTACAGATGCCGTGGGTTTCGGGAGGCACTTTGATGTTTTCCAAGCTGCCTGATTTATGAGAACAAAAAATATACCACCGTTCCCCAATTATTTTCTGTCGCCTTGTAACGAGGCTCGGTGCATCAATGGAAATTCAGTCTAGGCACAAAGAATAACTGGGGAATGAGGAAATCAACTGCATCTCCCACAAGAGATCATTCTTCCAGTGGAAAAATCAACCTTTTTGATCTCTAACCCTCTGTACTTTTCCTGTAATATTTAATAAAGCCTCCATTTTCATTGGAAAACACACTTGATGGGAAATGTGTAACTGGTAGACCTTTCTGTGTTATTTTAATGCTGTTTATATTCTATTTCAGTGCTGCTTGAACAGAATTCATACTTTGTAGGTAAGTGCTGAAGGTAAGTGGTTGCAAAAAAAGCAGCTGAGGAGGGCTGTGAATGTCTCAAATTGCAGCAGATTTCAGATGGGTTTAAGATCATGGCATTGCTGAAAGTCCAGGACTGTCACTCCACCAGCCAGGTGGCAGCTCCGTGGCAAAGCAGAAAACTCCTCCATTCACTGTTCTGGTGACACCCTGTCAAACCCAGCCTTTCCCAAAGTAAAAACTCTTTCTGAAAAGCTGTTCCCTTGCTCCATTTGCTGCGTGGCTCAGACTTGCAGCTTGGTGCCACAGCATCTCCAAAATCCACCTTTCTTCCAGTCCAGATTTTCAATTATTAATTAACGTTTCCCAACACTCCTCCTGCTCACTGTCCTTCTCATCTGTCACCCCCAAAAAAATTCTGGGATTAAAAAAATCTTATTTATTTTCTGCTATTTTGGCCATTTTTATTTCTTCTTCATTAATTCAAACACATCTTTCACTTCTTTATACCCCTAAAGGTCACAGCCAAACCTTTCCACAGCTGCTGCCCTGACTCCCTCCTCTGCTTTCTTCTGCCCTTTGTTGGCATCCCATTCCTCTTTGTCCTCAAATCAGTCCCTGGGGTTTTTTTTTTTGCTCCTTTCCTGGTTTAGACTTCTCCCATTCCACAATAGCTTCCCATGTGACATAAATAAAATTCCCCTCTTCCCCACATCCTGAAAATCCACCTGTTTTGTGATAAAACTTCCACAAACTTCTCCCCATCATTGTGTTCAACTACAGAGTTCCTCCTGTGTGTGCCTCACTGTTAGATCTGGAATAATTTACAGCAGATCCAGAGTTTTCCTCTTTGTTCATCTGACTGCAAAGTGCATTGAGGATGTGCTGTGCTGTGAGAAATAATTTGTTCTGACTCTAGGCTATGTTCAGCATCAGTATGGATAATAAGTGATTTATTTCCTTAGAAGCTCACATTTTTCCAGGATGGAAACCTGGGATACCTTGAGGGCTGGATGTGCCCATCTCCCTGCAGTGCCTGATGACCTAAGACCAGACCTTGAACCTTTAGGCAGCTGAAATTGTCTTTTCCTTGCACCTCTACAGCAAGGCCAGAGCTTTTGAATGCTGCCAAGTTTATTTATTCCATGAAAATCAACCATTCCAGTGTATGTGAAGGTGCCCCTCTCCTCCTGGAAGATGTTACACATGTTAATTACCTGGTACAGGTGTGCATTGTGAGCTGGAGTATCCTAAATAAATACAGGTCAGTCTATGTTGTAGTGCTGAAGGCTTTCAGGGGAGATCCCACGGGAAATGCTGTGCTGTGTGGGATCCCAGGTGAGATCCACCATGATGTGCCCTTTCCATCACACACAGTTTAGTTGTTGCAAAAAATGCAAATTATGCACTGAAGATTATGAACAAGTTTCTTATATAAAAACAACCCACTAGAAATTTAAAATAAGGTGTAGGATATGCCTGCTCTATTTTAAAGGTTCTTACTGGTGACATTCCCTGTCACAGGTCAGCTTGGTTTTCCATGTCAACACAGAAATTGTCACAACAACCCTCAGTAAAGTATGGATTCATCAAGCCTGAAGGTTTAAAAGGCTCCCTCACCCAGGATCACAGAATCATCAGGGCTGGAAGAGCCCTTCAGGAGCACCCAGTGCCACCCCTGCTCCACCAAAACCCCAAACCCTGTCCCCAGGGGCCACATCCAGACTGCTCTGGGACAATTCCAGTGACTCCAAACCTCCCTGGGCAGCTCATCCCAAGGCCTGACCACTCTGCCAGGGAAATTTTCTTTCCCAATCTCCAACCTGAGCCTGCCCTGGTGCCATTTGAGGCCATTTCCTCTCCTCCTTTCCCTTGGGACACGGCAGCAGANCCTCAGCCCCTCCTGGGGCTCCAGCCCCTTCCCAGCTCCGTTCCCTGCCCTGGACACGCTCCAGCCCCTCCAGGGCTCTCCTGCAGAAGCCACAACTGGACACAGCCCTCGAGGGGCTCTCAGTGCCAGCACAGAGGGACAATCCCTGCCCTGCTCCCGCTGGACACACAATTCCTCACCCAGGCCAGCTGCCAGTGGCCTCTTGCCCACCTGGGCACCCCTGGGCTCGTGTCCAGCCACTGTCACCAGCACCCCCAATGTTTTTACCTGTGCAATTCCAAAACATGAACAACCCACATCCTGCACCTCTGGCACTGCTGCTTCTTTAAAAAGTTCCTCTTTCCACGGGGTGATTTCAAATCCCCTCTCCTTTCCACCATGGTTCACCTGCCATTTTTTTAGCAAGATGGGAGCCAGTAGTCAGTTGATAAAGAGCAAAAAGCTAAACCAGAATTATTTGGTGGAGTGTACTGCCTCAAGCTGAGCAAAGCTGAAGATCAGGAGCAATTTCTGTTAATAGCACCTGGAGTTTCAAGAACTCAGCAAATTCTTGTCCACTGTTTCATTTTGAGGCTGGGGAATGAGGATATGGTCGTTCTTCCAGCTTTTTTTGCAGATTGCACTCTCAATATTTCAGCTTATGCAGAAAAGTGCTTAAATCAAAGTTTCTTGTGAGAACAGAAAGGTTATTATTGATTTCTAAGACATTTTCAGTCTTTATGTGATGTCTTGGGTGGTTAACAAATTTCTTGTATGTCTCTGTATTTCTTGTGATTGTAAAGCAATCACAGACAAAAGCTTTTCCTTGATGATATAATCATTATTTATAAGATCTAAACAAGCAATGGAGCATTTGAAAGCATGGTGTCCTCTCAAATATTTTCGCTGTTTATCAACCAAAAATACACCTGTAAAGGCAGAACCCCACACTGAGGTTAAGTAGGAGGATAAATCGCTGGGGTTGCCCCACTGAAATGTGTCTTTTTGCATTCCTACACAAAAAATAATGACATTTTCTTATAATAAGATTTTATGTTCCCAGTCTGAGACCTTTAAAAAGGGCAGAGAGATTTATTACCAATAAGTATTATTTTGGGTCATGATCAAGTCACAGCTTTGGACATTTTATTCTGACAAGAAAAGAAGTCAATGCTAAATTCTGTACATTTTTGTTTAAAAAATACAGTTAAATTTTATCCATTTTTGTTTCAAACTTACAGATTTAAGATTCAGTGCCCTTTTTTTGATGGCTTGGAGTTTCTTTGGATTTTTTTTTAGTATTTTTTAGACTGCAACAACAGGAAGGAGTAGGAGAGTACTTAAAGGACCAGGAACCTCAACAGACTCCCTTACAACAATTAATTTTCTGCCTATTCTTAGGGAAAAAGGAGTTTTAATCTAATAATACTAAGCTGGGAACAGTCCAGAGATCAACTACCAAGTGCCACTAACTGTGCCAGTCAACCAAACTCAGTGTGGGGCTAAAATATAATGTTGCCTCAAAAGGTTTTCTGTTTTTCATCCTATTTTTGTGAGAAAGTTTTGCCATTTGCATAAGGAAATGAATCAGTATTGCAACTCCAACCCCTCCTCCCAGATGCTGTTACACTTTTGGTCTTCTCTGAAAATGAAAGTCTGTCTGCTTGGGTGAGAGGCTGGAGGGGTTCAGGAAAGAACAGCTGGCATGGAAGTGTCTAGGGTGGGCAGCTCGGAGTGGATCATTGCTGAGCAGAAAACAAGGGGAAACTCTGGGGAAATTTCACAGACAAGGTCAGAAAAATCACAAAAACATTTGTCTGGTTGCCATTTTCCTTGGGAAATTAAAAATGAAATTAAAATCATTCAACCAGGAAAATTTATTCACTGGTCAAAATGTAAACCTCTATTTTATCCTATTTATTCTGGTTGGTTTATTTTATTTTATTTGTATCTATTTTATTATATGTTTTTGACAGGCTGTGCGATTCTAGAGAGAAAAGGGGGAAATTTTGATCATGATATGTTTTATCCTTTTCTCTTCATCAGTTCAAACTAAGAATACATCTTTTCATGTCATCTAAGTAGCTGCATTGTTATATATATTCCTTCTCTACATATTTATGGTAATATATTTTGAGTCATGACAAAGAGAAGGTGGTTCTCTGAGCACAGATAAATCCAGCTGAGGATCTCCATGAGAAAAAACAACCAGGAAGGAGGCAAATATGATTTTATATGGGACCAACCCTTGTCCCAGCACTTTGCTTTCACCAGAGGCAGCAGAGGATTTGCAGAAGGCTCTGCTGGAAGATGAAATTTGGCAAACACCTTTCTCCCCAGTGGGTGTAAAGAACTGCAGAGGTGTTATCCCAAAAATCCCTCTTCATGTCCAAGCAATGTTTCTCCAGTGAAGGGTCACAACACCTCAGGCTTCACTCCTGTCACATCTTGTTCCCTTTCTGCCTGACCATGACCTCAGCCTTGCTGTGAACCTCGGGGTGTGCTGGCCACACAAAGACAGTTCCCTACACGGGTCATACAGGACAATTTCCTGCTCTTGGGAGGAGGCAGAGGTGCTCTGGTTTGTGATGGATCCGCGTGCACTTCACACCACTCAGCACAGACAGGCAGAGAGGGAGCAGAAGTTTCCCTTCATGCACAGCCAATCCTTGGGAGCTGCTTCTTCCCTGCTGACTCCAGGAACATGCTGACTCCAGAATAATTTTTACCAAATTCTTTTCCATATTAACACCAAACTCTTTACTCTATTACCACCAAGTTCTTTGCCACTTTAACACCAAGCCCATTTCCATATTAACACCAAGTCCATTTCCATATTAACACCAAGCCCTTTACCATATTAACACCAAACTCTTTGCCATATTAACACCAAGCCCTTTTCCATACTAACACCAAGCCCTTTACCATATTAACTCCAAGTTCTTTGCCATATTAACTCCAAGTTCTTTGCCACTTTAACACCAAGCCCTTTGCCACTTTAACACCAAGCCCTTTTCCATATTACCACCAAGCCCTTTTCCATATTAACAAACACATCCAGACACACTGAAATGTTGAATGATGAAATGATGCTCAAGCCTGTAATAACTCACTCAAGTCATTCATGACTTCTCTCATCCCAAGGACAGCTCAGCTTTCAGATATTTATCAATTAGTAAATTCCTTCCTAGTAAATTGACAAAGTTGATTTTAACTGTTTCATCCAATAATCAATAATTTTTACAATTTTCATACACATATAAGGTGCCTCTAAAGGTAAAGGCTTTTCCCTCCATCAAGTAAACAAACTAAAAAGGCATCACCCCAAAACCTGCCTTGTTTTTCCTTGAAGAAAAGTGAATCAAAATTTATTTCAAAATGCTCTGAGGTTCAGCACGTAAAACAGTAACATTTCTGTTTTTCTTGGTCCTTCCCAGCCTTGGTCTCCACCTGTTCCCAAAGAACACAGCCTGTCTCTGTGGACTGTGTGTCTGAGGAGAGGGAAACAGGACAGGAGGCAGAAATAATATTCCAGACAGCTTTAATAAAATCTGGATAAATCAGTAAAAAATTCAGCTGCAATCAGGGCTGTGGGCTAATGGCTTGTTTGCTTCATTGCATGAGGAGCCAGGATAAAAAAGAACTATTTGCTTTCATTTGAAATTCTATAAAAAGTAACAGACTGAATTATTGTATGTATGATGGAAGACTGAAGCCCAAGTCATCTGCTGCTGTTTTTGTCTCTAGGCCATGCCTCATTTACTGGGATGAAATTCCTGGGGAAGTTTTTGGTCTGGTCTACAACTCTGCTTTATAAAAGTGATGCCAGTTTGTACTGTACAACCAGCACCGTGTTACACTCCAGGTTTGCTTCCTCCCTCCTGTTAGCTGATTATTAGGGAGTGCAGAGAGCATTGTGACATTTTACAGCCAGGGAAATAAAGAAGATATTTCTTTAGTAGCAAATCTTCTCCTTCCCCCTCAATTAAAAAAAAAAATCACAAGAAAACACAGACTTGGTAGGTAAATGCACAGGCACTGTGATCAGAAAGACCCTGGAAATGCTCCTAAATACAATATGGAAGGGAACAAGGTTAGTTAAAAAGTGCTGTGGATACTCCTGGTTCACAAAGGAAAGCCAGCTCTGTTCCTCTTCACAACCAGCACCTCATGGAGAAAAAGAGATTTTATCTGTAACTCTCACTGCAGCATGATCCTGGTGTGAAAATAAAAAGGGAGGCAGCAGAAAAGTAGAGGGGAATTTGCACCTCGGGCTTCAATTGTGATTATGAGGAAAAGCCAAGCCGTAAACGAGTTGTGTGAAGACACAGGCAAAAGTTGGAAGACAATGCCTGAAGTTCTCCAACTCAGACATGTTTACATTCTTTACACCTTCCACAGAAAATGACATTCTCTTTTCTTATACACAAAGGTAACAGGGACAGGATAAATTTCCAGGCAGGTTTTCTCACCATGCCAATGAAAACTGATTTCTGTGTTGGAAAAAACAGCAAGAGCTGGCTGAAAGTTCTGATTCCAACGCTCTAAACAGCACTCTGGATTTCTACTGGGAAAACATCCCTAGCAGGCAAACAGTGACAAAAACAGGTTCAGCATCTGTCCCCCTCCCCAGCATATAAAAATCCCAGCCCCATGCATTACAAACCCCACATTCAGTGCTTTATATCAGTGGAAAGACCAAACCATGACACCTTTTGCTTAATTGCTGAACTGTCTCTATGTCAAAATCCAGGAAAAGGCAGAATTTTATAAACATTTTTTCTTTTACACGCAGTTTCTAAATCCTTAAACTACCAAAATATAGAAAAGAATAGGAAAAGCACCTACTCCTTAGCTTCCAGTTCCACACAGCTCCCAAAGCACTGCCAAGCATGTATGGATTTTTGACAAATACCTCTTACCTGTAAAAGAGCAATGTTCAGATTCCTTACTAGATGTTATCGTCATGACAAGTCAAACAATCATTTTTATAGAAGGTTGGGCAGCTTTTCAATAAAGCATGCATGCATCATAAAAAAAAAAAAAAAGAAAAGAAAAAAGAAGAAATCCAACACAAAACAAACCCCTCAGAGTGTCTCCCTTCCCTCACTGTCAGTCAAAAACAAGTTGAAATAAGCCTGAGTTGGAATTACCTGAATAAAGAAACTGGAGAGAGGGAGGGAGGAGAGGGAGGGAGGGAAGGAGGGAGGGAGAAAGAGAGTGAAAAAAAAAAAAAAAAAAAGGCCGAGAGGAGACTCAATGATGTCAGCAGCTTGTGTTAAGGAAATCTACAGCTGAGCCCAGCAAACTTTATAACTGCACAGCTCTCAACCCCCAGTTACGTGGTAAGCAAATACCTGCTTCAGAGGAAACTGATTTACTTCTAAAGAAGCAAAGAAGTCAGTTAATCTTTGAAGAAACTTCAGCCAGGCTGATCAAAGTCCCTGAAAGGCCTTATTTCCTAAATAAATAAGGTTATGAGTGGTTGTATAACGCTAAGAAAAGAGGAAGAAGGATAAAAAGTCAACGTTATCGATTACTCCTTCCTGCTGGCAAAAGGGAGATTGAAGGTCACCTGAAATAAATTCAGGTTATGGTTGTAACACACTGAGCTGCAGCAGCTGAAATCCCTGACCACCAATTTTTCCAATGTGTTTATCCCCAGCACTCCTTTCCTTTGATGGTTTTTTCTGGGTTTGCTTGGGTGCTTTTGTTTCCCAGCAGCAGAGAGCACAGGCAGGGATGATTTGAGCTGGATGAACTCAGGTACCTTGAAGACAGGGTTTAAAGCCTGTGCACTGCCATTGGGATTTGATGGGATTCCCTGGGAATGCAAACAGCAGCAGGGAAAGGGAAGTTGCTGCAGCACTAGAATGCTCGTGTGATGCCCTTGGATATGATCATACTGTAATTCCTGGGAATTCCAAATCCCAGCAAGCTACTCCAGGACAGGACAGCTCAGCATCACTTGCAGGCACATCCTGCAGTGCCTGGATAACTTCCTTCCCATTCCCCTGGGAGAAGGAGCACATCAAACATTGGGATGAGTCCTTCACCAACCAAACCCTTCCCACCCCAAATTCCCAGGGAACACACCAGCCAGAGCCAAACCCCTACTAAACAGGGATTTAAATGCCATTAACAGATATTAATAATGCCATGATATGTGACCAGAGGAAAGCAGGAGTTGGAATTCTGTTGTCAAGTGCAGGATTCAGGCAGTGCCAGTAGGCAGCAGCTGTTTTGCATTTAAAAGGGCAACACTTAGAGGTGAATTTTTTTTTCCACTTTGCCAGAGACTAAAGAATTTCACACAACTTGGATTGTTCCCCGAATCCATGAACCTGTTGCACTGGTGTCTCTCTATATTTACCATGAGGGAGATGGCAACAGCTATAAATATATTTGTATTTATTTATAAAAATGCTTGTGAAGGTCTTTTTCTGCTTTCAGATGAGCTGTTCTGTTTGCAGAGCTTCGTCATGGGATGAAGTACCTATACCAGAAATTCTCTTTCACTATCCAATTAAATTATGTTTAGCTGGGATTATACATTATTAAAAATTCCCAATTAAACATTTCCCCTTCTTTCTTCTGGGTAAAGTTTGACAAACTGCTCTAATCATAAATGAATAATGTGCTATTCCCACACATCCCCAAATCAGGATTTATGGCAATATGGTGACCATGAAATCCACTATAGTGTGAGGGGCCTTTGGAAGATCATGATACGAAGATACCCTCTGAAAGATGCACGACAGTTCAGTTTTTAATCTTTTTATTAATGCTCTGTGGATTCTTGTTTTCATTGTGGAAAACAGAGCAGCAGGGTAGAGAGTAGAATTTGAGTTGCAGGGGCATTTCCCAGCTTTGTGTGCATGATTACAAAATGCAAATAGCTTTCTTTGCACAGTTTTCCACCTTAAACAAGTGTCACTTCCTTGTGGGTCCCCACGAGCTCTGGGGCTGTTCCCACAGTGCTGCTGAGGTGGCCAGAAGGAGAAGTTAATTTGTCAGTTCATACCCTCCAAAATGCATACATTCACTTTTTTTTTTCTTCAGATTTACCTTCAGATATACCAGGGCTTATAAATCTCTTTCCTTGCAGCAACAACAGGTGAGTTCAAAAGTGTGGGCTAGAGATGTTGAAATACTGATCCAAACTTCACCATTCAACAGAGCTGAGCATGAAACCCCACAGTGATAAGAGGCTTGCTCAGGGCATTTTCAGATTTTATGTTGGCTCTGGATGAAGTTAAGTAAGGAAAAGAAACAATAAAACTGGATCCCTAGCAGGAAAGTTAGTCCTACTCATCAAATCTGCACCTGCAACTTGATCTAAAAATCAGTTATTTTACTGAAAAAGTGCTTTGAGCTTCTCATGTGGAACATGATCCAGCTCAGAAGGATGTGTGCAGTGTGAATGGGGAAAAGCCACAGCCATTCTTCAATCTCATATCTTTTTCTCTGTCCCTGGGAATCCTCAAATTATGAGTTAAAATCAGAACCAGGATATAAAGAAACTGGCATTGTTATAAAAAACAAAGAAATGGTTCTTGCCCAAAACAAGTTCAGGATGTCTTGAGCAGGCATAGGTGTCACCTGAGAACTGCTAAACACTTATTTGTGCTTTTACACAACTAAATCCATGCGTAAAGCTGAGCCTTGTCTTGGTAAACACAGATATTTGTGCTTTATGTACTCCACATTTTCTTCAATTGTTTGAAGACAGTCAGCTAGTTTTTGTATTTTTCACATAAGCCTTAGAGTATTCATCTCTTCATCAAACCATTCACCTGATTCTTACTGATAAGTTCTTGATAAAAACAGAATTGAACAGGTTAAAATTCATTATGGAGATTCCCATGAAATAAAGGTAAAATATTGGGCCTGAAAGTGCTGCAGGAAATGCAGTTCAGGGAATTGTAGAATGGTTTGGGTTAGAATGGACCTTAAGGATCATCCAGTGCCACCCCTGCCATGGCAGGGACACCTCCCACTGTCCCAGGCTGCTCCAGCCCCAGTGTCCAACCTGGCCTTGGGCACTGCCAGGGATCCAGGGGCAGCCACAGCTGCTCTGGGAATTCCATCCCAGCCCTGCCCACCCTGCCAGGGAACAATTCCTCATTCCCAAGATCCCACCCAGCCCTGCCCTCTGGCACTGGGAGCCATTCCCTGTGTGCTGTCCCTGCAGCCCTTGGCAATTGTCTCTCTCCAGGTTTCCTGGGGCTCCTTCAGGCCCTGCAAGGCCACACTGAGCTCAGCCCAAAGCTTCTCCTGTGCAGGTGAACAATCCCAGCTCTGCCAGCCTTTCCTCCCAGCAGAGCTGCTCCAGCCCTCTGCTCATCCTGGAGCCTCCTCTGGGCTCTCTGCAGCAGCTCCAGCTCCTCCCTGTGCTGGCCAGGCCTGTGGATGCTAATGGGGACAGGAATCTTCACACTCCAAAAAACCAGACACCTCCCTCTCCCCTCTTACATGTGCTCTCAGCATGCTCAACACAATTTTCCCATCTTTTTTTCTTTTGTCACATCTTTGTTGGCACTGCAGCAGTGGCCACCCTGAGGAATTCACAGCCCATTTTCCCGGCCTGCTCTGGGTTAACGCTGTGGTTTGAGTACAAGCCCTCCACAATATGCTCTCAGCATTATCAGAGGTTGTGGCTGACACTGCTGCTCCTGGGGGAGATTTGTGCACATGGAAAGCACATAATTGGAACAGGATTTTATTCTGCTTGATGAGCTTCACACAGAAGGATCTGGCTGAGGAGAGCCCAGCTCTGCTCTCAATGAGGGAAGCGGTGACCTCTGTGGAAACCCGGTAACCGCAGCTTTCCAAAACTTCATCCCAAGGAGTTTGGATGTGAGAAGGATTCAGTTCCTGAGATGTGTCTTATCTGCTCACATTAGGGAAGGTGGTTGTCCTTCATCCAGCTGGCTCAGGGTTTCAGACCCCCAGCTCCTCTGCTCTCCCATGAGGGTGGAAGGACTTTGACAGCTTCCAAATTAAAGTTTCTGCCCAGAATTTTTGCTTCTTGATGACAGAAATACTGACATGTTGCCACCCAAGATAGCAAAAGGATTTCCAGGTAGCAGAAAGCTCTGGAGGAAAAACTTTTCCTGAGAAAAGTCACTCATTCCTAGGCACATTTGGCTGCCTTCTCCCTGGCTGTGGAAATTACCATATTCTGGGTTTGGTTCCTGCCCAGAGATGGGGAAGATTCACAAGCAGGAATTCAAATCCAAGCTGGCTTTCCACACCAGAGTCTAAATGACAATGGGCTTCAGATCCAAGAGGGATTTTAATTTCTTCTCCCCTGCCAATCTGGTCAAAATGTCCAAAGCAGCAAAAATTCACCTCAGATTCCTGGAACTGGTCCTTGTATCTTTGCTTTGTGATACTCTGTGGTGGATGCATGCTCAGTTTGCCACATCATGAGCCAGCAGGATGCATGAACATCCCCATGGGGAAGTTCTGCTCACATCTCTGGGAGTTTCCCAGCAGGCAAAGCTGCTTCCTGAAGCACTTCCAAGAGCAAACAACTCTCCGGGTCCCTCAGGTCATAGCTGGAACATGAGGTTGGATTTGTTGCCGTAGGATTGGATCCACGCTCAGGGAAAACGATGCTCTGCAAGATATAATCCTCAGCATTGTTCTCAGCTGCAAGCAGGATGTCTGGCCCAAGCAAAGACCTGGGGTTATGGTCTAGAAGAGCTGCTCCAGAGGATGCTGGAGAGGCAGGGCTGGAAGCATCCAGCTGTGAGAGCCACTGACCACAAGAAGCAGAGGCAGCTTCGCCTGGTCTGTCATTTTCCTCCCTTTGACCCATGGTGGTCTCTCCCTTGGGGTTCTGTGGTTTCTCCTCAAGTGTGAATTTCCCTTCTTAATAGCTGCCCTGATGACCATTAATCCTTCTGGGAGCTGCTGGAAAACCCCAGCTCCTCAACCACTGGATCCCTCCTGTTGGCGTGACACAATGAGCATTCCTCAGTCAAAGAGAAACTTTCATCCTCAATGTCATGAATCTTCAGTAGCACACTTTGGAGGAGAGCAGTGGGAAGGGGAATCTCTCCTAACCAGATTTCAGTTTGTTTGGATCACTAAATCTGCAAAATCCACTCTGCATTCTCCAACCGTGGGGTCACAATCTCTAATTCTCAAGCACATTTCTCAGCAGTGTTCAGCAGGTAAATTAGATTTTTCCTTACCTTTAAAACTTCAGGGATATTTTAATGGAGCTTTGCTTTGAAATCATTTGAGAAATAATGGTTTATTTTACTTGGAAACTTCTTTTCATAAGCACCAATAAGAGCCCTGCAAAAATACCTGTTTGGAACTTTCTTTACTGAATTTCTTTGAGCTGTGGCTATTTGGGACAAAAATGTGGCATTACTGCTACTGGTTTCAAATAGCCAGACTAGATGGCCTCTCAGGAAGCAGCAGTAAAAAGGCAGGGCAAATTAAATGAGTACCTTTGTGCATTTTTAAACGTGTCTTCCTGGAAAAATAACTTCTGGCTTGAATGAAAGGAACTGAAGTGTGTACTTTTGCCAAACTTTATCCAAGAGGATTGAGAAGTGAGCCTACAGACAGCTCCTGAGGTGGACAGAGCATGGAAGATTACAGAAAGTGCACAAAAAGAGGGTAATAAAGGGAAGGGCACAGAGTTTTCAGTAGAGGGTGTGTGTACAAAGACTGTCCTGAAGTTTGCTATCACCAGCAGAGATCATGGCACAAGAAGATGTGGAAAGTGATCTTCCAAACAACAAGGGCAAACATTTGGCAACATAGGGCTGAAAAGGCTCAACTTCAAGATCAAATTTTTGTAGAAAGCAGAGTTGTCACCGTTGATCTGCAGAACTCAGCTTTGAGAGGAAGTAAAATCCAATCCATGATACGAAAGTGATGGCCCCATGGCAGGAAGATGGACAGGGGTGCTGGCTGCACCCCTTGTCACCAGGATTGCACCACAGTTTCCATCACAACCTCCTATTTTCATGTGCCATGAGCATTGCAAAATGCTGACCTTTGGGGCTGCATTTTTCCATGCCTGCTCCCTGCCCCAAAGGTGAATTCTTTCAGAAATTCTGAGTAGAATCTTTTCAGGGACCATGGCTATTATTTTTGGCTGTTGCCAGGGCGGCTTGCCTGGGGCAGATCGAATAACAACTGGTTTGTTCCTCTGAGCTACAATAAATCCCACCATCCATCATGTGAAGGAGAAAATTAAAAGCATGAAAAACAAATCAGAGCTCTCCCGATTTTAATGTTTGCAGGGACTGTTTAGACTTGCAAATGGCAGCAGGTGAAGAAAAGAGAGATTGAACTGGCAGATACTGCCCTGATCAAGAGTCTCCTTTAATGACAATTAACTTCACTGTATTTATAACAGGAGTTGGTTTGAGGGACAGCTATTGAAAAGTGGTGTTAAATACAATCTTCAAGATACCAGGAGAGGAGGCTGGGTCTGTTTTGTCCCTCTGAGTGTCTCTAACATGGGACACTTGCTTTTCTCAAGCAGTTAATTAAGAATTGAAGGGTTGCACATTCCCATCCATTGCCACAGGCTGGGTCAGTCAGTGTCAAGGGCATTAAATATTCTCCATTTCTCAAAAGCAGGACACTTGAAAGAGCCTTAAAACATGATGAACTACAGGTACCCATGGTTGAAAATGCTCTGTAGGGGCTTTAAAGACCACAGCCAATGCATTAGGATTGAGATGCTGAGCAGCACTCAAAGCCACAAACAACCCCGGAACAAAACCCCACATCTGCTATTAGGAAATCACACCCAGGTGGCCTCATATACCCCCACACATCGTCCTGATTTTATCATCCACAGAAAATATGTCTGAAAGTTACTGTACAGACAGGAAAAGCCAGTCTCCCTACAGGCCCCAATAAAGACTAGAGCTGTCCAAAGGTCTCTGAGAGTACAAATGTATTTATTTGTTCCAGTAGGTCTGGCTTGTGAGGCTGAACATCCTCCATACTACAGCTTCATCTGGGGACACGCACTGGGGCAGGGCCATTAGAGCACAGGGCACAGGGCCGTGTCCAGATGGCTCTGGAATGTCCCCAGGGAGGGACCCCAGAGCCTCTCTGGGCTCTGCTCAGGGCTGGGCACTGCCCAGGGCAGAAGTTGTGCCTTGTGCAGGGGAATTGCTGGGCTCAGTCCCTGCCCGTGGCTCTGGGGCCATTGCTGGGCCTGGAGCAGAGCCTGGGCCTGCTCTGCCCCTCCTGCACACAGGGACAGCCAGGGACAGCCAGGGACACACAGGGACACACAGGGACACACAGGGACAGCCAGGGACACACAGGGACACACAGGAACACACAGGGACAGCCTGGGACAAGCACAGCCAGGGCTGAGGCCCCTCTCCCTGGGGCTCCTCTCCAGGCCGAGCAGCTCCAGCTCCCTCAGCCTTTCCTGGGCACGGAGATGCTCCAGGCCCTTGCTCAGCTCCAGGAGCTCCTGTCCCTGCTGTGCTGAGGAGCCAGAGCTGGACACAGCAGGGCAGAGGTGCCCAGGGCTGGGCACAGGGGCAGGATCAGCCCTGACCTGCTGGGAATGCTCTTCCCGATGCCCCCCAGGCCTTCGCTGGGTCATGGACACCTCATTGTCCACCAGGACCCCAGATCCTTCTCCTCACAGCTGCTTTCCAGCATTTTTCTTTCTAAATGATTGTATTTTACACCCAGTATTGTTCCAACTTCAGCATTTAAGTGCCTGATTATCTACTTTTATTGACTATGTTGTTCAGTCCACCAAAACACACTGTTCATGCTCTGTCCTGATACATTCATATTTGACATGAAATATAACACTGTAACGCCACACTTTTAACCTCAAGCACCACAAAATGCCTGGCTAAAACGAAGCTTACAGGGTTCACATAACGATCTGCTTGTTTTATAACTTCCTTTTTCAAGCTACAACTAATGCATCCACATGCCAGTTATTGCTAAATAATTCCTCCAGGTTTGTTTGCAACCTAAGAATGTCTGGCAGATCTGCAATTGCACCTGCACATGGACATTAACATCAGACTTGCAGTGACTTCGTTCTGTAATACATCCAGATTTTATAACGCCTGATAAAAAAACCAAAAGAATGATGGTGAAATCAGACTAGTTTGTCATTCGCTAAATTTAGGAATTTTTGAATATATGAAGCAATTGCTTAAACCCCATAAATCATCATGGCTCTGTGGTGTAAGAGTTCAAGCAGAGCTTTCATCAGTGCATTAAACAGCTTCAAACTGGAAGACAGTAGGTTTAGATGGGATTGGGATTGGGATGGGATTGGATTTAGACTGGGAAGGAATTGTTCCCTGGCAGGGTGGGCAGGGGCTGGGATGGAATTCCCAGAGCAGCTGTGGCTGCCCCTGGATCCCTGGCAGTGCCCAAGGCCAGGTTGGACATTGAGGCTTGGAGCAGCCTGGGACAGTGGGAGGTGTCCCTGCCATGGCAGGGGTGGCTCTGGATGGGCTTTGGGGTCCCTTCCAACCCAAACCATTCTACAATTCCGTGTTTTTCCCTGTGTTTCTTCTGCTTCTCACAGCACATCTCAGCTGAATCACTGACAATGGACTCACAGGGAGTGCCTGCACTCTCCACACTTTTCCATCTATTCCTTGGTTTCTGAAATCTTGGCCACTGCAACATTCCCTGATTTGAACCACTCTGTCTCTTCCCACTGCTCTGGGTCTTGAGTGCAGCCTGTTGACAATTGATTTCATCAGGACAATGAATTACATCTCTGGATTGCTTGGAATGAAAGGAACTCTTTTCCTCAGGGTTCATTCCACTATTTTCTTTACTCAGCTACCTCGAACCTCCACTTGTTCCAATACACCTTTTCAGATTTTTGTGTCCCTCAAAGGCCAGCTGTGCTATTTATCTGTGCTATTTATTGGAGGACCTCTCCTTTTAACTCTTGGAGAAGAGTTTTCTGCTGAAGGAACTGAGCCCTTTCAAACCTGTCCACAGTGTTTGCATTGCAGGGAAGAGCTACAATCTCCTAAAGCTGGCTAAGACAGGCTTCAAAATATTTTTTCCATATTTACTTCACCTTTGGGCTATGTGGTTCACCACTCTTTTTTTTTTGTTGTTGTTTTTTTTTTTTTGTTTTCCCTCTAATTGTTGGTATTATTGTCCCAACTGCATTTCCAGAGAAGTTAACCCTTAGGACACTGCTCTGCACCTTGCTTTCCTGATCTTCCCTCAGATCTCTCCCTGCTTGTCAAGCCTCAGAGTGATTTTCTCAGTGCTCTGCAAGATCCCTTTACTTCTTTTGTTTCCCTTCAGCCCTGGCTTGTTTACATTTTCCCCATACTGCCTTGTTTTATTGTTCATCTAGACCATCATTAACTATGTGTACTTTTCAATAACTTCCTTCACTTGGTTTTTTATCACTTCCTTGAATATATCCCAGCAGATCTGCAGGGAGATTTCTTCATCCTTGCCAATCAGTAGCCTGAAAATCACCCAAACCCACCTTAGAGGACTGGCAGGAGCTATCCCTTAACAAAACCCTGCACTTGGACACAAGAAGTTTGAGGTGCTTTCCACAGGAGAATCAAAGCAGGGAAAACCTCTACTGTGACCAAAGCCAGAAGATTTCCAGTGAATATCGTGGATAAGATTCTACTGAGCTGGTTGAGGTGGGGGATGACAACTCAGAGAGCCACACAGGTGGGTCTGTCTCAAAAACCACCCAAAATTCCCACCTGGGTGGTGGAGATTGGCTGGTTTTGGACAGTGAGAGGGCAACACCTGCCCCTGGCCACACCATGGGCCTTGATGTGACTTTTCCTCCCTGCTGCCCAAAAAGGCACCTCCTTGTCCAGAAGAACTCTCTGAGCCACACTGATTTTTTTCTGGAGCTTGGCCATCAGGCTTAGGCCATGGAAAGGGCTCTGGATTTCCAATAAGTTGAACCTCCAGGAATCTGGAGCTATCAAAACTGAGCAAGACAATTTCATTCCAGCTTTGGCAAGAGAGTGTTTGGACGCAGCACATTACAAGATGTCCTGCCAGTTCTGGGTCTGGGAGCAGACTCCAGAGCAGGTGAATCCTTCCTTAACTGGAGTTCCACAGCAAGGAAAACGTTTCACAGAACCCGAGCAAAGATGAAACCAGCTGGCTGATGGAGAGGGCTGAGCGAGGTGGTCCTCTCTGAAGAGCTGCCAGCAGTTTCTGGAATGAAGGTCAATTAAATTAAAGTAATTGCAGTCGATATCTGCATTGAGACGGGCACCTGTGTGTAACTATAACCTGAATTTTTACCCCTACACTGGTACTTGGTGGCAAATGTGTGCACACAGAACAGAGGCACTTTCTAGAAGGCAGCTTTTCACACATTCCTTGGCAGACTGAATCACTTTCACCTCCTGTGATCCCAGACATCATGATGTTGGAGAAGAAAAGAGCCTTTTGCTTCTCTTGGGTTTCTGGAACACCCTTACACAGATTCCCATTTTTGTATCTCTGTTCCTGACACGTTTGCCAATCAAAGTACCTCTCTATCTCCCTCACTCTTCTTATCTCAAGAGCTTTGTTATAAAATAAAGGAAGCTGGACTGGATGATGTTGCCAAACTTTGAAAAGCTTCTGTAAAACTCTGCATTTTCCTATAGTGCTGCAAAGCCCATATTTACCTAATAGACTGTCCAGAGTCCAAAGGAGCTTCTACAAAATTTCTGGTAAGGAGTATTTGTTTTAAGAATTGATATGCATGCCAAAAACAATGTACTGCATTTATCAGCCTGGAACTGTTACAATCTTTTCAGCAAATAATATCCCAGTTTCTGAAAAAGCCTAAAATGTGTAGCTAATCCAATTGTGTCACCTCTCATTTCCTTCAAAGAGGGGGGAAAAGGCAAAGCTAAGCCTGAAATTCTGGTTTGAATTAACTGCCACTTTATCTCTAAGTGACCTCTTTGTGCAAAGCTATTACTGCAAACACAATCTCTGAATCATTCAGTCGTCTCCAACGCCTGAAACACAGAGCTACAAGGTAGTTAATGCTATCAGCATTATCATCTTGCATTTGTGTAGAGCTTCTCATCCAAAATATTCCAGCTCCTGGCAGGGTGATCCTTTCCCTGGGTGGGCTCCTAATGTGGGTGCTGCATTCAGCATTGTAAAAGGGTAAGAGGGGCAGGAGGGGGGATTTTACACTTTAATTCCAATGCCACTGTTTAAGAAAATAACCTTCCATAAGGTGCAAACCAGCAAGCAGAGCTCTGCAGTGCCACACAGCCGTGGAGAGAAGGAAATTAAGAATATTCCAGGTATTATTCTCAAATCCACTCAGCTCTCTCTGGCAGCATGGAGGGACCTGAGTGTTAGAAAGGTTCAGACCCTCTGAGAGAAAACAGAGGGCTAGAAAAGGTATTTAAACAGAGAGCCTTGGTCATTCAAGTGGATTTGGAATACCCATATCCATAATATCCATAATGTGGAGCCCTGCTTCTAACTAGGACAATCTAGTGTGGTAAAAGCTTTAACTGGGATGATTAAAAACCCAGTTAATTTTCTTCATTGGAATAAAGGCAATTTAAACTCATTCCACTATTCCTTGTGGCCAGCCATGCCAGCCCTTCCCTGTCTACCCACTCTGCCATGCACCCACCCAAAAATACCTTTTCATCCATTTATTCCTGGTCCTTCCTCAGCAGCCAGGGGCTCCTCTTCCTGATGGCACCTCCTGGGGGTGCTGGCAGTCATCTGCTGAGGGTTGGGAAGTTCATCCCAGCCCTGTCCTGCCCTGCTGGTTCCTGAGGCTCCGTCCTTCTCCCCAGCCCTGCCTGCTCCTGCAGCTCCCTCACTCCCAGCTGCTGGAGCAGGTTGAGGTGGTGAGCCCAAGGGCTGGAGAGCAAAGAAGAAAGAAGAGAATTTATACTTTGGTATTTTGGAAGCTGGAATCCAGGAAGAAGCTTAAGAACGTGACTTGAGGCCAAAATGTTTGGCTCTCCAGTTACAGAGTGGAGAGGGGCAGGTTTATTCCTATTGCAACACTGTGGCCCGTGTCCTGCAGGAATTTTCCAACATCATGGATGTGTGGTGGGTTCAGAGGAACCTCTCCTTCACTCAGCTGCTTCCTGCAGCTCTGTGGGAGGAAAGTGATAACAGAGGAATCAGCAGCACTGCAAGAAATTTGTCTGAGATGGAGCTGTGGATGGAGGGGCCTGGGAGTTATTCCTGGGACATCCCGAGCTCACAACTCCTCCTGCCACTGTCCTCCTCAACTGTCCTTCCATGCCCTCATTCCAGCAGAATCATTCCCTCCAACTGTAAATTTGGCTGCTATTTCATTTATTCCAGCTGCTGAGTTAGAGAAAGAAAATTTTTAAAAAGCAGCATCTTACTGAAAACAGATGCTGCCTCTGTACTAAGCAGATAAATTAAATACATAAAGCATGGCTTGTTTACAGTGCTTGGGAAGAGCAAAGTTTTGCTGGTTTTATCCTTGATATTAAAATTCCAAGTACATTATATCACTTGATTTTTGATGCATCTGGATTAGGGAAATAGCCCACTGGCATTTCTCAGAAATACGGTAAATGAAATGGATCAACAACTTACCACAGAAATGACAGTACAGAGAAAAAAAAACTGAGCGCAGCTTTTACTCCTATAGAACAGACACAACTTTTCTGGCCTCCATTTCTCCACGGTCACTCACAATTCTGTGCAATTTTTCTCTATATCAAACATGCACAAATTAAATACATTGGAGTAAACCACAGGCTTCCAGCACAGATTTGTGTGCACACACAGGGATACAACTACAAGTAGAGATCAAAGAATCACAGAATCATCAAGGTGGGAAGAGCCCTTCGGGACCATCCAGTGCCACCCCAGCCCCACCAGCCTCACCCCAAACCCTGTCCCCAAGGGCCACATCCAGACTCCTCTGGGACAATTCCAGAGACAGTGACTCCAAACCTCCCTGGGCAGCTCACTTCAGTGCCTGACTGCCAACTACTCTTGTAGAGAATTTTTTTCCTCATATCTAATCTGAACCTCCCCTGGTGCAACTCGAGGCCATTTCCTCTCATTCTTTCACTTGAGACATGGCAGAAGAGCCCGACCCCCCCGGCTGTCCCCTCCTGGCAGGAGCTGTGCAGAGCCACAAGGTCCCCCCTGAGCCTCCTTTTCTCCAGCCTCAGCCCCTTCCCAGCTCCCTCAGCCCCTCCTGGGGCTCCAGCCCCTTCCCAGCTCCGTTCCCTGCCCTGGACACGCTCCAGCCCCTCCAGGGCTCTCCTGCAGGAGCCACAACTGGACACAGCCCTCGAGGGGCTCTCAGTGCCAGCACAGAGGGACAATCCCTGCCCTGCTCCTGCTGGACACACAATTCCTCACCCAGGCCAGGGGCCAGTGACCTCCTTGGCCACAAGGACTAAAGCTGAGCCAGCTCTATATCAGAGCTCACTGGCTCCCAGTGATGTTTTTGCTCTTTGGTTGGAAGAATTAAGACAAACATATTTGTTTTAGTACAGTGCAACAGGCAAACTTGAGCCCACATCCTCTGAGGTGAAAACTGATCTTTTGTTGAAATCACCTTATAAGTGTTTACGGTTCAATGAAAATACAACAATGCACATAGTCCAATAACCTTGGAAACTCAAATGAGAAGTGCCTGTGATTTTCAGGTGTCAAGGTTAACCAAGGGATGGTCTTTTCAGCTTCTTACATCTAGTGAAGCAGTCTTCTCTTAGGAAAGGCAGGCAGAGAGTTTGTGGTCTGCCAAGGCCAGCAGAATTTAGAATTTCTTAGAGTTTCAGGATTTTGTGCCTCAAGTTATATTAAACAAAAGTTGTATATGGAAGAGTATCAATGTCTGCATTGATGCATGCTGATTTTCAGCTCAGGAATATGAAAAAAAATAAATAAATTACAGCAAAAATGGTTTGGCAGCAAATCCATCTTCAAACATCATTAGGGAGATGTGATGAGGAAAGAGCTATGGTCAGAGCATGACAAATGCAGAATTTCATGTTCTGTGTGTTTACATAGATTTTTCATCTCCTTCTCCAGATATCCTGGCAATCACCCCAGTTTGGGGTGGTGGTGGGGTTTGGGGAGGGGGTGGTGGCAGATCCTCACAGCACAGGCCAGCCCTGACACTGATCCTCATGGTCTGTCTTTTTTTCCTGCACAAGACTGAGGTGGCTCTGTCATTTTGCCTGATTTCCGTGCAAACTGAGACGTGAAAAGGAAAGTCTCTCACTTTTCTCACCACACAAGAAGGGAAAAGATTTACCTTTGCACTGTTCTCCTTGGAAAACTTGCAAAAGTGTTCCCCAAGTGGGACATTTGGCAGGTTTCAATTTTAATGTAGGCACCTGGTTTCCTGTGTGCTGCACAACTCTGAGATCATGCTTTGTACTGATGTTAAAGAATTCAGGAAAGCCCCCACAAGCACCCTCTTGCGTGCTCTCTGCTAATCCAGGGGTAAAGAAACAGGGAAAAGTAGGAAGGCGTGATCTTTTGGGTTCCTCTAAGGCAAATCACCAAAAAATCTGGAAGTAGATCTTTTACTGCAGCCTCAGAAATTGCTGTGGCCTGATTGGAGATGTCAGAGCTTCCTACTCGGTCCTGTTGCTTCGCCCTTGGTTTATGGACAACTTGCAATGATGTGCTTATGAGAGCATCCAAAATTTAAGCCTTGGGAACACAGGAACTCAGGAGAATCCCTCAGCAGATTCCTGTCACCACATTCTCCTTCTGTGGGATCTAGGCCAGGCTTTTGCAGTGGTACCCATGGTTTATATCAGCTCTCAGCTGATTTATATTCTCCCCCAGAAGATGGGATCCGGATTGTTCCCCTTCAGCCACAGAAGGATCTCCCTAGGAGTAATCCCAGACCAGGCAGAAGCAGAGCTGTGAGGCTGAGTTGTTCCAAACTGATTGGAATTACAAGCCAAACTCAGATTATGGATCACCAAACCAGCGTTTGCATCACTTCAAAAAATTACTTCTCTGCTTGACTCACACTGAGGAAGGGAAATGAATTGCCAGGAAAATGATTTCCTGAAATTTACTTTCAATGGTCTGACTTGTGAGTGGTTAATGAGGCTCGGCTGATCAATATGGATTTTCCTTGTGGAGAAATTAATTCCTTCCTATTTGTATTGGAACAGCTGGCATTGCATTTCCCATAGATCACTTGGATATAAAATCAATTATCTAGTCCACTCCTGTAGGAAATAAACTTTTTATTTGCTTGTGTTCTCCTTGTCACTGGGCAATTGTTCTCAGCTAAAAGTGCACTTAATGAGGCTGTAGTATAAAGACTCTGACAGATCCATTAACTGCAGGAGTTGGTATAAAGTCCCTTTTTCTCTTCTTGTGACAGCCAAAACTCAGTCCCAGTGTGACATCCCAGCAGGCAAACTCAAGAATCCAAAGAAGACTTCAGTAAAAAAATGAAATCTTGTATTTTTACTGATCAAACCACACCGTGTGTTCCAAAGAGAAGAAATACTATTCTGATTTTCTACAAAACATCGTGCCAGTGGTAAACCTTGTGATTGAAAACACATGACAAATCACTGCTGATATCACAAGGGTCAGGACTCAGCACTAATTTGTCAGCAAACCTTCAATCTTCAAGCACAAAAGTTGTCTGTGATGTGAAGGGAACCACTTGGGTATTAAATCCTTCATTCAAGTACCTCATCTTCCACAATGTTTAACACCCCATTAAGACTCTGATTATGTATGAACTGTATTCTGGCTACTTTTTAACCATTCCTGGTGAGAAAAAATCTTGAAAATGTACATAGGGTCAGTTGTTTTGTAATCACAGGCGAATTCCTACCCTTGAATAATTGCCCTCTGAGTTCCTGCATCCTTCTGGAGCAGCTGGGTGTCCAGAGGTTCACTGAGGGTCCAAGGAGCTCCTCAGAGGGGCAAAGGGACAATTCTTGGTGGCCCTGGCCATGGCCCTGCCGTGGCACAAGGTGCTGCTTCAGGCTTTTGTCTCAGGATAAGCAAGCACCAGGCAAGGCAGCTGGGGAATTCCATCACCAGTTTAAAATCATGGAATCATGGGATGGTTTGGGTTGGAAGGGACCTTAATGTGGGAAATGGGTTTGTAGAGAATTTTCAGGGCCTGGCAGAAGGCTCACACAGAAAGGATCTGTATGCCAACTTTGAGATAAGAAATCTTGATTTAGAAATGCCATGGAATAGGACAGACATTGCTGAGAGAGAAATGGAGCTAGAAGAAATTTTAGAGGATGGTTTTATAAATAAGACTGGATACTTTGGAGAAATAAAATTATGAAAGATGCATTGTAACAGAACCCATGAGGGGTAATTTTAGATGATTGGTTTTAAAACATCTACAGCATGATGTGACAAAAAGCTGATAGGCCAATAAATGCTTACAGTGTTTTGTAATTAAAAAATAGTTGGCTTCTGATTGTGATGGTGTAGATTATAACATCTGTATTGTCTCACCCTTCATACGAAACTGGAAATGGAATAAAAAGGTTTTAAAACGCCTCTCAGTTGCCCCATCTCTAAGTCAGAAAAGGGCAAAATCCAACAAAAGCCCACCCAGTGCCACCCCTGCCATGGCAGGGACACCTCCCACTGTCCCAGGCTGCTCCAAGCCCCAGTGTCCAACCTGGCCTTGGGCACTGCCAGGGATCCAGGGGCAGCCACAGCTGCTCTGGGAATTCCATCCCAGCCCCTGCCCACCCTGCAGGGAACCATTCCTAATTCCCAAGATCCCATCTAAACCTACACTCTTTCCATTTTAAGCCATTCCTCCATGTTCCATGACTCCAGGCCTTGTCCCCAGTCCCTCTCCAGCTCTCCTGGAGCCCCTTTAGGCCCTGGAAGGGGCTCTGAGCTCTCCCTGGAGCCTTCTCCAGGCTGAACAACCCCAACTCTCCCAGCCTGGCTCCAGCACAGAGGTGTTCCAGCCCTCTGATCGTATTAGTGGCCCTCCTGTAACTGCAGTGGACTGATTATTTAATTTGACAGTTTTCAAACTGTACATCCTGTAACCTTTAGCAAAAAAAACCCCAAGACCTGACTGTCATGCTGAGGTCCTGGAAATGTCTCTCAAATAACATCAGAAATAATTGGAAAGTGCAGAATTATAGTTTGCACAAAGAAAAAAAAAATTACAGTATAGTGATCGGATTTTCTCAGTGTCAACATGAAGATCAAGGTCAGAAAACTGAGCCAAACATCCTCAGCTATCTTTTAACACAAAGGCCTTTTTTTCTTGTAGTGCTGCCACAGCAAAACAGATGCTAGAAATTCTCACTCCAAAACTCTTTGCTTTTCATCCAGTTCTAAAGCTGTGGTGAGGTTCCAAGTTAAACTCACAAAGGAGAAAGAAATATGCTGGTGTTTGCATTGTAATATGAATTTTCCATTGAAGATGTGGTTGAATTAGCAGTTCATTTTTTAACTATTGCTTTAATTTGCTCCTTGTGGTCGAACTCTTTTTTTTTTTCCTCTCTATAAAATTCATGCCTCAATCCTGTGCCTTTTGAGACAACTGCATGTAAAATTTTTTAAAGGGAAGGGAATTGGCTAATTAAACATCTGTAAAGTGGCTGTTGAGCTTCATTTGTGTGGAGTAAAAACAAACAGGAGAAAATGTGGAGGAATGTGCTGCTGATTGAAAGTGGACATACCCACCTTGTTCTCACCCACGGGCAGGAATATTAAGGTGCTGGAAATGACTGCAAGTCTAGACATCCATTATAGGTTTTGTATTTTCAGCCTTTCTTCTAACTTGTGCCTGGAGTGACTGGTGTGTGCTCACACACTGGGACATTTAAAGCAAAGCAGAAGGAAACATTTTTTTCCTCCCTTCTTTCCTCCTTAGCACATGGAAAATAAAGAGAATTCTGTGTTTTTTCATTATAAACTTGCCCGTGTTTTAGTTACCTCCCAGGGGCTGTGTTTTAGGGTTTCTGCTGTGGGCTTTCAAATCCTGGGAAGCACGAACCCATTTGGACATTTGGAATTGTGGATCTTTTTCCAGGAGCTAACTCATCAGGAATTCAAGGCTGGTGAGTCCTCTTTAGCTGGACAATCACCGCTGAATTTTAATCTTAATGCCAGCGTTGGCCACTTGGAATTTGTGAGAGGGACAAATGCAACCCACGATCCCTCTTTTTAATGGAAGGCAATGGAAAACAAGAGACGTTTAACCATCCTGGAAAGGGGGAAAGCTGGCAGGAGAAAACAAACACAGAGAGTGGGCAGCAGGCTGAAACTCTTGAAGCTGAGCAGAAAAGCAGGAATAAAGCTCCAGAGCGAGGCTGTGGATTTGGAAAAACTGGGAGCAAAGCTGGCTTTTCCCCCTGCTTGCAATAGTAGTTGTCTGCCTCTACAGATCAGGAGACAAACTTCCAGCCTGCCCTATCCCAAGAAAAGCTGCCACAGACATCCTGAGTGTCAGGGCACCGTGCAGAAACCTCAGGTGCTCTGTGCAGCCCCTGGGGAAAGGAAACTTCCAGCCTCATCCAGGGAGGATGAAGCTCTTTAGAAACAGCAGCAGGTGTTGGAGACTCAGTGAAAGCTCCAGCAAATCTTAAAAAAAAAATCCCAAAACATCCAAAGGATGCTTTCCCAGGCTGTGGGAATGATTCAGACAGGAACTCACTGAACAAGACTCTTCAGTTATGGCTGGATAAAGTTGCCTGGGGGTTCTGTTTTTCTTGCCTAAGGCAGCACCAGAGGGAGCCCAGATAAAGTTGTCTGGGTGGTTTGACCGGGTGTTTGCACAGGTTTGGGTTCTTTTCAGCTCCACTTACAGTCTGCGTTTCACAGATGTTTAAAAGTTTCTTGCAATCTGCGATGCTGCTTGGGGAGGTTTCTTCCCAATGAAATAGCTGTGCACACGCAGAAAGCTTTCCTTAACTCCACTGCACTGGAGATTTGAAAGGATTCTTGAATTCAGATTGTGCTTGGAAGTTTTCTCCCCTTTCTCAGTGTGCAATTGCCAAAGAGGAGAGTGAAGGAAGAGCCAGACTGCCCTTAAACCATGAACACGGAAGTTAAGAGAGTTTTAACACTCTTTAAAAACTTTTAAAGTGTTTTAACAACACTTTTTCAGCCATTCCTGCTACAACATTTAACCTGGGAAGAAGCAAGACAACGCTTTGAAATGTATGAAAACAATACACAGTGCAGCAACTTGTGAAGTGAAAAATACCATCGCCAGATTAAAAGAAAGTTTTTCAAAAGAAACATCTGCTACCTTTTCTTTTGTGTGTTCTAAGGGATGAAAGTTCCTGCATTTATATCTGTACCATTTATAACATTTATAACTTTACCATTTATAAACAGGTATACATGGCCCTAACAAAGTACAGCCTCTTTTGCTTTTCAAACTTAATCCATGTTTCTGATACATTTCAATACTATCCAAATCCGTTACATCTTAATTTAAATTAGGTCAATTATACTTCCCTAACCAAAATAAAAATTGATATCAAAAATGTCAGATAACCTTGGCCCCTGAATGCCAGCCAGAATCACCTCAGAAGCCTCTGATTCTGCATTCCCCTTTTAAGTGTCTGTCCATTCTTTCTCAACAGTTAGAAAGGAGATTTTCAAGAGCTTTTTCTGGAGGATATCCCTGATTTCTGGGGCTGGAGAAGGGTTGAAGGCTGGCCACTCTCCTGGCAGTGCCTCTTCAACTGTATTTCCTACCCAGGAATCCTCCTCTGGCCCTTGTAGTCCATAGGTTCAGCTCCCTGCCCTCTCATATTTTATTTTTTCCCCTTAAAAAGCTGAACTCGATGATGTTTTGTTTCAGTGCAATTCTGAATGCGAATGATCCTTTACAACTGTTCCTGCTTTCACCAGAAGCACACTGTGCCCTCACGCCTGGTGATTTTGACATTATTGGTCTGCAAAGAAGCAGAGCTGCTCTCAGGGACTCCAGCCAGAGGGGAGAGAAAAGCTCAAGGCAGAGCTGTAGATTTTCAACCCATTAAGCTCCTGATTCAGCATCCAGTTTGAGCAGGTATTTCACGTGCACTTTATGCATCTCCTTGTTGAACAAGAGGCAGAAGCTTGTGGCCCCTCTCCACTGAGGGTCCACTAAAAATCACACAGATATAAATTTGAATTCAAGCCCTATTTTTTCTCTAACTGGGCATGACTATGTTCTTAAGATTTTAGTGAATTCATGGCTTTATTGCTACATGAGGTGCACTTTGCCATAAAGAGGATTTTAAGAGCAACTTTGTCAGCTTTGCAGATCTGAGTCTTTTACAGCCAGCATTTAAATCAAGAGAAATGAGAGCTGTGAATTTAAATGTGTGTTTCAAGTTTAATGGAAACCAAATGGACATATATATATATACACAAAAATATATAAAAGGACATGTTTGGGATAAATGTTTACATAGAAATGTCAGGTTAGAGATCCAATGGTGCATGAGGTGGGGCAGGGTTCACATTCTGAATAGTTCTCTGTGCACTGAACCCACTCATGGGGACTTGTTTTGATCAGATTTTCCTCCCCACATCTTTTATATAATTGAAAACGTGCTCTATCTAAACTCAGTCTTCTTTTCCATAACACAAACACCCCATTCACACCAATTCTCTCTCATTTTTATCTCCCTGATATTTTTAAGCACTCGTTGACTGGTCCTATTCTTCCTGAAGGTGCAGTTCCCCAAGTAGAAAGGAAGAGATGGATTATTCGTGGTGGTCTTAGAGGAATTTTCCAAATAATGACAAAAAAAGGGCAAAATCAAAGTTTGTACTAGGGTTTGAATTATTTTTATATATATATATTTATATTATTATTTTTATATAAAAATATTTAT
>VWZP01003102.1:74782-95339 GCA_013396995.1 Dicaeum eximium
TTCTTTTCTTTTCTTTTCTTTTCTCTTTTCTTTTCTTTTCTTTTCTTTTCTTTTCTTTTCTTTTCTTTTCTTTTCTTTTCTTTTCTTTTCTTTTCTTTTCTTTTCTTTTCTTTTCTTTTCTTTCTTTTCTTTTCTTTTTTCTCTCTCTTTTTCTCTCCTTCTCTCTTTTTTTCTCTTTATCTCTTTTCTCTCTTTCTTTCTCTCTCTCTCTTTCTCTCTCTTCCTTCTTTCTTTTTCGTTTCTCTCTTTCCCCACACCAGGCTTGCTGCATCTATGCCATCTTCTGGATGTTCCGTGAATCTTCCTTATCCCCGAGCACGTTCTGAGGAATGTGCAAATCTCTTTAGCAAACGTTCCCATTTCCTGCTTGCTGATACCCCGAGAGGAACAAGGTTTTAGGGCCAGGGTCACAGCCTCAGTTTCCTTTGTTTACTGCCTGCACACCAGGAAAAGGGATTGCTCTCCTGCTCTGTGAACTGTCCATCCTCTGCTAAGAATAGTTACAGAATGTGGCAAAAAATTCCCCTTCAAGAGGGAAGTGACTTTCACTCAGTTAAGAATTTATTAAATACACTTATTTTTATGCACTGAAGACCTGTTTACAATTTCTTCCCTTATTTTTTCTTTCTTGTTGCAAAACGTAGTAGTGGTAATTTCCTTGCCAATGTTTTCTCACTTTCTGCCTGGGTTTCATGCCACTGTTTCATCAAGATCTACAAATAACTTTCTTTCAGCTGCTGCACAGCAATTGTTCCTGAATGATGCACAGTCTATGATTTTTCTGGGTGATGAAGAAACATCCTCATTTTTAGCCGTTTTTCTACTATTATTTACACATAAATTCGAATTAAAATAATATATTAGGATTGTTTTGAAGAAATCTAGAGTTCTTCAACAGTCCCCCTTGTATGGAGCCCAAAAGTAGTGAGTACTTGCATCACAAAACTAATGCTTTCTTGCATATTTAAATGTTAGCAACACTCTTAAATGACTCATGAAATCACAGCCTGGATAGCAAAGACTTAGGGAGACCATCTCAGCTTTAATCAGAGAGACAATGGAGAATACTCATTACTTAAGGTTTCCAGTTAATATAAAGAAGATTGTCTAAAGAAGTGCAAATAATTAATTGGAAAACCAGAGAAACAGTAGGATGATTCATGATTTTAAATGCTGCTTTGACTGGGCAATTCTGGACTAATCAGTGAGGCTGGGCTGCTGGGTAATAATTGCTGGATTTTAAAGGCAAACACTAAATAATTTGTTCTTAGAAATCAGTATCACACTTACTACAAGGCAAGATTTCTTATGAAAGTCAGATTATCTCAGATATTCAAGAATAAACATATTAAGAATCCAAGCTTTCAGTGCTTGAAAGCAATTACAGTAATTTACTGTTCAGTGGTACTTCCAGAGACTGGTAATTCATACAGTCAGTTGAAAAATAGTAATTTTTGCTCCATCATTGATTCAGATTCTGACCAGGAATGAAAATGGTGAAATTCCTTACTGACAGTTGTGCTTTTCCACAGATTGGTGAACGTGGGAATATTGAGATGTTACATTTCCATCCCTCTTTTGTAGGTGAAGGATTTCAACCCTCAGAGAGCATAAACTTCTGAACAGCCAGAACAAACTTCCCCTGTAAGGAGCACTGACCTCTCACACATTGTGCTAATTCCTTGTAATGAGGACCTTGGCAAGGCTGAGAGAAATCAAGAAGGGAAAAATTCAGATATTCCGGCTGCTTTTCCCAACGTGCACAGCTCTAAATCCCTCCCTGAGCAACTCCTGCTTGCATCTCATGGTATTAGGGTAGAAAAATGGGTTTTGAATGAGGTACATCACCTGTAAATGAGAGATGATTGCTAAGTCTGTTCCATGGCTTGACAACCTTTTCCATGGGGAAATTCCTGCTGCTGTCCAAGCTGAGCCTGCCCTGGCCCAGCCTGAGGCCGTTCCCTCTCCTCCTGTCCCTGTTCCCTGCGAGCAGAGCCCGACCCCCCCGGCTGTCCCCTCCTGGCAGGAGCTGTGCAGAGCCACAAGGTCCCCCCTGAGCCTCCTTTTCTCCAGGCTCAGCCCCTTCCCAGCTCCCTCAGCCCCTCCTGGGGCTCCAGCCCCTTCCCAGCTCCGTTCCCTGCCCTGGACATGCTCCAGCCCCTCCAGGGCTCTCCTGCAGGAGCCACAACTGGACACAGCCCGCTGGACACACAATTCCTCATCCACAGCAGATCCAAAGAGATGGGAGAATAAAGATGAAAGTTCCTGGCTGTAGCAGACACGTTCAGGATTTCAAACTCCCTGAAAAATATCAGTTTAACTGTCTGAAAACTGTAGATGGAGAGAACAGACTGAGGTTAAGGCCAACATTTCTGAAGCGTCTCCTTCTTTTTCTGTTCTCATTATTCTTAGAGCTCGTATTTGGGGTCACACGCAAGGGATGTAGAGAGAAAAGTAGAATTCAGTAATTTGGAAAAGGGCTGAACCTCCAGCCTTCATTTACAGAACCTTGCTTCTGTCTCTGCAGATCAGACAGCTCCATGGATATTTTGGAAAGGTGAAGCATGAGCCATCCTAGCAAAATGCAAGGAAGGCGAGCTGGTAATTTCCCCTCACAGGCCATACCTGGGTGGGATTTCTCTTACCTAAAATATCCAATTAACTGCATAAATGAGTGATCCTTGCTTTCTGCAGAGGCAACGTGGATGGGGAACTGCAAGGGGCAATTAACTCTGCCTAATTAAGATGTGTATCCAGTGGGAGTTCACCAGCCTGTTTTAAAAACTTATTTGGTGTTTGGCAAAAATGGGGTAGAAGGGGGCCTACCTTGTGCAAATTTCCCCTAGAGATTTTAATGGTTTGCAAAGATTAAATTGAGAAAAGAAAAGGATAAATATCGGTGTAGAGCAGGAAATTTGTTGCACGTACAGGGAAATCTGGAGATCTCAAAGAGAGTGAACCTTCTTCCCTGTGAGACAGAAAGGGGGCAGAAGATTCATAAAAACAAGCCTGGTGTAACTCTTAAAAATCCCTCTGCTTTTATAAACATAATTGTATATTATCTTTACCTAAAGTGAAACAGTCCCAATTAGCAATCCACTATTAATATTTGTGTTGTTCTAAGAGTAAGAACAATCCACCTCCCCCAAAAATGAGTCATAAACTTCCCCTTCAATATCCACCCCTGTGCACTCTCCTGTAAAGAACCATCTCTAATCAAATGATCTGGACCAGATATTTATGGTGCTGCTCCCAAATCCACTTTGTGCTGCTAACAGATTATTTCTGTCTAAGTAATGGGGCTGTCTTTTGTTTGCTGCTCACTCATTATTCTCCAGTAATTAATGTTAAACCCACAGGCTTCTGAGTGGTAGATTTGCTCCAGGTTTGCAGCCAAGTGTTATAATCCCCTGAATGCCCTCTTGTTTCCAGACCCCATTAAAAAGCTGTGCAACTATCTCGAGCACAATCCATGTTTTTAAGATCCATGCAGCAGGAATCAGTGTGATCACAGCGGACAAAACACAGAAATTCGGGTGTCTTGCCCAGGCTCCCACACTGAGGGCTGGATCCTGTGGGGATTTAGGCATGTCCTCACAGGCACTGCAGTCACATCAAGCAGCAGCTATGCTCAGGTAAAGGCTCAACCCAATTTAATCTTTCTCTTAGCCTAAAATGCCCAGAGCACTGGCAGACTCTGGCAGAGAGGAGAAGTGAAATATGTGTGAGTGAGGAGCAAAGATTCCCCTCACAGGAAGGTCTGGATTTGTCTCTGGTCAACCAAAGAGATCAAAGTTAAGCAGATGCTTAACTGTAAAAAACAAAAATGCACAAAGAGGTTTCTTGAATGAGTGGCAAGGGGAGGTTTGGGCATTGTGCAGGAAGAGAGCTCCTGACTCGGGTTCCTCATTGCTCTGTTCCTCAGAGAACCATTTCTATCAAAGCATTCACTTTGTTTTGTATCAAAATGGACTGGATCACACGAATTCCCAAGCCAGAGAAGCTGGCACAATGTTAAATCCAAAGCACTTTGATTAACAAACCAATTCTCATATTCACACATGGATCCAAATACAAGAGCAGCTTTATAAAGAGCAAGTTTGGGCAAAAATTTCCAATTTCTGCGAGCAAAGATGGGATTTAAAGTTAACATCCATTCTGCCTTTTTTTCCAGAAGGTGAACATATGTGTGTGTAAAACACTTGGTACATCTGTGCTGATAAATTTCAAGGTCCCAGGACTGTTTCCTGTCATCAGGGCCCAAAGGCAGAGACCAGTCACATTCATCCTAAAGAGCTCTCAGGCTCTCTATAAATATATTATTTATCAGGAACTAAGAGATTTTGGAGAATCCTATCTGTCTGAGACCGAAACCATATTAAGGACTGCTCTAAAAGTTGTACTGATCAGGAAACAAATTTATTGCAGCTGAGAATGATCCCTGACACCGTTCACTTTACTGGGAGAGATGTGACCTCTACAGAGAAACATGGTCAGTAATCTAAATAAAATATACCCCATAAATTTAATGTCACAGAAGGGTTTGCAAGAAGAGATAAATATATAGAAGCAGTAACAAACTGTGTTCAAAGGGATTGTTTTCTGCCACTTTTTTTAGGGTGTAATTTCCTTCCAGGGATGTGTCCTTCCCGTGGAAGATGGGATTCTGGCTGGATTTTACATACTGCAGCACACTGAAACTCCTTGACTTTAGCACTGATCAAAAAGAAAAAAAAGAGAGAAATTCACCTCATCTTAGCATTTTCCACCAAGATTTGCAAACCTGGCCAGACATTATGGAATAACTAGATTGTGTTTTAAATGGCTGTCCCTCCTCATCATCCAGCATGGACAGAGTAATTAATTGCCCAGGACTGCTGTGCTCCAGGTGAATTGTTCCCAGCTTGAAGTTCCACTGGTTTACTGGGATTTGGAATGAAAAATCAGGAGTCTGCTGCTCCCCATGCCAGGGGCAGACTTCAATCACAGCAAAACTCTGGCATATTTTATGGTGAAAAACTTAAAATACAGGAGGAAAGAACACATATTTTGAGTTTTTATTAAGACCTTGAACCACTGGGTAAGATCGGGAGAAATTCGTATTTAGCAGCTACAGGGCTAAGGCTACTGAGGACTTTTTGGCAAGGAATGGCTCTTAAAACACTGTTATTCCATTTTTATGGGAGAAACAGAGCCAGAAACTCCACAGTCTATGCAGAAAAGGGAAAAGAAAGCAGCACCTACACTTCTCAGTGTCCTCCTGGTTAGTTCTGTTGGCTCAGCAGAGCTTGGAGCAAGTCAGGTGAATGAATTATTCCTATTTTCTTCTGAAAGCCACCTCCTGATTCATCTCTCTACAGCAAGTGTGAATGTCTGTAATCTTGTGGAGAGCAGAAAGAGTAATACATTGGTAAAAGTGGGGTTTTTTCCTCCCCTTTTTAGTCAAATCATCTGGAGGCTGAAGAACCTATTATTCCATGAACTCTCCCTCCTGCATTGACTTGTAGCTGGAGGATAAGATTACTTCCTACGTGCTTTCTCAAAAATTGATGGAAAAATCACATAGACATACTATCCACCTTTTCTGCACAAATACACCCTGCAGTGCTGGGAAAGGGCTCAAAAGCACCAACAGGAAAATTTGCAAGGCTCAGAGCACTGATTTTTCACTGCAGCTTGGCCAAGGTCAGGAGATGACCTTGCAGTGACCCCTGCACGAGGTATGAAAAGTTGGAGTACCCCAAATGAGGGACTCCCACTGTTTCTTTCCACCTGGAATTCCAGCTGTGCAGCTGCACTGAGCTCAGCAAGGATGGTAAGAGCTCACTAGGGGCAGATAGTCAAAAGTCAGCAAACTCTATCACCAACACATCCATAACCAGGCAACAGTGTCCAGTTTAAAAGATGATTTTATTTCTCAGTTGTAGGAAACAGCACGTGGTTTTGAAGCCAGTGGCATTTGGTGACAGCCCTCTGAGAGTGCTGACAACAAACCTGAAGCAGGCAAAGCAAAACTCACAGCTGTTCTCAACAAAAAAAGCCCCACGTCCCTCTCACCCTCAATTCCCCATTATAAATTGTTTTTCTACCTGATAAATAGAATCACTTTACTATGTTTTCTTCCCTGTTTATCTGTGTCCATGGAACAGGTTGAGGGGGAAAATATGAAGTACAGCAGGCTGGTTTGTTTGCTGCTCCAGGGCTGGCAGGATGTGAATTGCTGTGGTAGTCACAGGCAGAGCTCTCATCAGAGAGGAAAGGTTCCCTCTATCAAAGCCAAATCCATGAGGAAGACAATCTACCAGAGCGCTGGGATAGCTCTGCTCACCTCGAGGAGAAAGTTGTGAGCAGAAGTTGTGAGACTGAGAAAAAGCATTTGGTTTACCAGGGGTCTCTGTGAGCCCAGTGGCTGGAAAATAAACCTTGGATAATCAGCAGTGGGTGTGGAAGTGATGGGGCAGCAGCTGGTGAGGGGTGTCAAACCATGCTGGCACTATCAGGGAGTGCAGTGCCATGGGAACAAAGCAGCTGGAGCTGAAAACTCCCAGATCCCAGATGAAAATTTCAGCATCCATGTGCAGCTTCTCTTCCAAAGCCACCTGTGGTGCCAAAGAACTCGCTGGTGACTTATGGGGATTGGTTTATTACTGCCCCTCTGCTCCTTGGCTCTTTTCCTCCTATGGATTCAACATGGTCCTTGTCCCAGCTGGACAGACTGGACACAACCAGACACTTTCACTGCAGGGAATTTTGGCTTTAAAGTCATTTTGCAAACTGAGGTATTTTTTTTCTTTTCATTCTCATCAGCATCAGCTCAGGCTTGACTGCTGCAGGTTTTGGAGCACTATAACAACAGCAATGATAATAATGATGAAAATTACTCCCTTATATTTATGCCCAGAAGTTTTCAGAGGGGAAAAAAAGAAATGACATTTTGCCTCATTATTTTTCTCCCTGCACAAAGTGCTAATGATCAATTCTTAAATAAATGACCTGAAAAATATCTTGGTGAGTTTATGACCAAGCCAAGCATTGATCTGCTTTCAACAGGGAAGGAGGAAGAAAAACCAGAAGAAATAACCACAGAAGGAGCGAGGCAGAGCTGTATTATTGCAAAAGCAAACAAAGGAGGCTGAGGGAAGCAGTCCCTGCTGTCCAGGCAAAGAGTGAAGGATAAATAACACCTCTCCCACAGAAGGAGCCTCCTGCGGGGTGAACTGCAGCAGGCACGGAGCAAAACAAAACTCTTAGCTGAGAACTGGAAAAACAACATCCAGGTCTGTCTGCTCTTGGCAAACAATCTGCCACAGACAGGGATATCAGCATCACAAATCCCTCCTTTCCCACACTTTGAGTATTTCCCAAGCATTTTTCTTTTCAGCTGGTGTTGACAGAGACTTGGTTGCTGATGGGAAGAGATTAGGAATTGTTTTCACCTCTCTTGCAGGAAACTCTCCAAGCAGAACAGCACTTAAAGCCTTAAATATTCTTCAGTCTCTCATAGGAACAGTCCAGCATTGCTCCTGTGCCAGCTCTGGGAGCCAAGGGATGGACCCACACCAGGGGATGAGTTCTGCACTCCAGGGAGTTGGCAGCACCTGCAGCATCAAAATACATCCAGCTGCAGATAATTGGGGGCTCAATCAACCTAAGAACACAATGGCCAACTTCCACCAGGAACTTCAGCCTCATGAAGACACAAAAATTGTTTAATTTCTGATCCTCACAGGTGGTATCTCTAACCCTGGGTTTGGGATGGAGGAAGGCAGAGTCCTGCTGGACCAGGCACTTTCCACTGAAATGGCCTCACAGAAGAACCCACACGGGACCCCCAGGCCCAGCACAAGGTGCCTGGAGATCTCTCCTGGGTAAAAAGGCAGAGCCAGGCCATTTCCCCCACATCCAGGGCTTTCTGCAGCTCAAGTCAGCACATTTAAGCTCTTGGCAGACAAAATGATGAGGCTTTGCTGATAATAAGAAGAGCTGCTCCAGCACTGCTTTGGGACCAGGCGCTTCAGTAGCTATTTATAGATGAAGAGAAGAGCAGCAACAGGGAAAAGGAAGTAAAAAAGGGAGCTGGATGAATGTGTGAGCAAAATTTTTCATTTTTAAATTATACATCTGCAAAGTGATCTCAGGAGCTGGAGACTCACATTCTGTTCTCTGAGCATCAGGAGGTTTTAAGGACATGATAATCCCTTCATTCACGAATGTGAATTGAGATAAAGGCTGGATGTGTGGAAAATGCAAGACATCGACAAGGGCTTCAGTGAGTGCTGGTGCAGTGACCCTTGCTGAAGTCTTTTGATATTGGAAATGTTGGTCCTGTTTGATGTCCAGGAATCCAGTGGGAAGGGTACAGTCCACAGGACTCTCTCACCTTGGGTCTCCAGGAAATGTCAGGGTGAGAATTCAGAGCAAAGCCTCTGCTGTTCTAAACTGAAGATGGAGGAGAGACTGATGTGGAGAGAGGAATGGTGACAGAACAGATGAACCCCATGGTGCTTTGTCCCAGCTCTGGAGCCATCCTGCTGTCCCTCACCCCTCCCACATCCCTGCTGCCCACTGGGGCCCTGTGACAAATTCCCCTCTGAGCAGTGCAGCACAAGAAGGAGCTGCATGCCCAGCACTTGTCTTATAAATAGGGGAGAAATCTGGGGATGTTCAGCCTGGAGAAGACCCCTCAGAGGCTCCAATACCTGAAAGGGCAACAGGGGAACAGGAGAGGGACAATGCATCAGGAACTGGAGTGACAGGACAAGGGGGAATGGGCTCAAACTGAAAGAGGGGAAGTTCAGGTTAGATAAATGAAGAAGTTATTCCCTGTGAGGGTGGGAGGGTTCCCTGTGAGTTGTTCCCTGGCACAGGGTGCCCAGAGCAGCTGTGGCTGCCCCTGGATCCCTGGCAGTGCCCAAGGCCAGGTTGGACACTGGGGCCTGGAGCAGCCTGGGACAGTGGAAGGTGTCCCTGCCCATCTTTACCAAAATAAAAGATGAAAAGTGCCATTCTGAGATACTAGTGTAAGGCTGAAATCAGCCTCTCTTACTCCTCCACTTTAGGTTCACAAGCTGGCTTCCCAGCCAGCTCAAGGATCTCCACACTTCAGTCCATTCCATGAAATACACATTCACTGCCCATCACCGTCTGAGAAAATGGCATGGCTGAGGAGGACACACCTGAGGAATCTCTTTCACTTGTCACCAGCCCAGAGGGACAAAGCAGGAGAGGGAGGGAGAGAACAAATGGTGAAGGGTCTGGAGGGGAAGCCACAGAAGGAGCAGCTGAGGGCACTTGGATTGTCCGGCTGGAGCAGAGGACTCTGAGGGCAGAGCTCCCCAGGGGCTGCAGCTCCTCCCCAGGGACAGCTCTGATCTCTGCTCTGGGACAGGGACAGCACCCAGGGAGCAGCTGGAGCTGTGCCAGGAGGGATTTAGGTTGGATTTTAGGGCAAGGTTCTCCCCCAGAGGGTGCTGGCACTGCCCAGGCTCCCCAGGGAATGGGCACGGCCCCGAGGCTGCCAGAGCTCCAGGAGCCTTTGGGCAGCGCTGCCAGGGATGGACAGGGTGGGCTTGGTGGGGGCTGGGCAGGGACAGGGTGGGACTGGATGATCCTTGTGGGTCCCTTGCAAATCAGGATACTCCATGATTCCTTGATGCTGTGTCTCCCTGTTCATTGCTGAATTTGTGCAAGACTTTCCACTCCGGATTCCCCTCTCAGCCCCTTGTTTCAAGCACTCTGGCTGAGACTGGTTTCCAGTGCAACTTTCAGTTCAAAGAATCAAAGAAAACACAAATCTCCTTTTTTTTTTTTTTTTTTTTTTTTTTTTTTTTTTTTTGTGTCCCCACGTTATTGAAGGCTTTGTCACTTGTGAACCCAGCGCGGTGCCACCACATGTCCCCACGCCAGGGGTGCGTGCGGCACAGGGGTTCAGCAGTGCGGGGGGAAGGCGAGGGGTGCCAGGACCCTGCTCTCCTGCTCTGTCCCCAGCTGCTGTTCCCACTAGATGGCATCTCCGTCCCGCAAACATCCCGCGGTGTTACCTAACCCTCCCGGAGCTCACGAACAGCGCGTTAGCCCTCGGCAATTAAAGGTGGGCAAATGTTTCACCATTACACATCAAATTCTGCCCCAACATACCACAGCAAAGTGCCACAGATCAGCAGCTTCCCCTCAAACACTCCTCACCAAAGGCTGTTACTGCTGGAAATGCTGTCCCAGAGACAGAGTTTGTTCTCTCTCAGTGCCAGCACAGAGGGACAATCCCTGCCCTGCTCCTGCTGGACACACAATTCCTCACCCAGGCCAGCTGCCAGTGGCCTCTTGCCCACCTGGGCACCCCTGGGCTCGTGTCCAGCCGCTGTCACCAGCACCCCCAGGGCCTTTTCCAGTCACTTTTCAGCCACATTTCTCCACAGAAGAAGGATTTTTTTTAAAAGAAATGTTCTTTGAGGAACAGTGTCAATGATACACTGGCACAGAGTGTGGATTTGCCAGGATTTCATCCTCAGAGAGCCCCTTAAGGTTACAAACTCAATGGATGCATTTTTCTCTTCATGCCTAATCCATTGGATCCCTGCTGGAGGCAGCAGAAGTGCTGGAAGATTTTAGCACTGAGGTGGCAGAAAAGTCTTCCTCCCTCCCGGGGCTGTGAGCCTGGGGGAAGGAACAGCAACATTTTCCATCTGTGCTGTGGCCTGGAGACTCCATCAGAAAAGGACTTGTTGCAGGGTGAGCTTTGTGAAAATGTGGGTGCCTCCTGTCTGGGGAAATTTCAGGGGGACATTCCCACTTGTGTGAGAGGTCCCCATCAGGTCACAGTCAAATTTAGGGTGTGCTGGACATCCCAGATGCTCATGGAAACCACAGCACGGAGGTGCACAAAGAGATGCCTGAGGGGACAGCATCTGCCAGAGGCACGTGGCAAACTTACACAAAAGCCCTGAGGCTTCCAGCCGCACGTTTCAGCAACTCACCTGTGGTGTTTCATCAGGCTGTCACCTCCCAGCTGAGCTTTGGAGAGCATTTGTCCCTTCCCACAGGATTTTTGTTGTCACTCTCATTACCATTCGCAACAAGGGGGATGGAGGCAGCAGGGTTTTGCACAGGACACAATCACAGAATATTCTGAGTTGGGAGGAGCCCATAAGGATCAGCCAAGTCCTTAAATCAGTGGAAATACCACGACATCAAATGTCAGTATCCTGTATTTCAGTTCAATAATTTATAGCCATCACCACAGCCATCTTTGTGTCTATACTGTCCTTCTCGCTCATGGGGAAAGTTACAACTTAAAATCTTGTTTGATTAACAGCATTATGGCATCTGTGTTATCCCTGGCATTCATTTTATTGGGGGAAATTGGTCTGTCTGGGTCCAAATTACTCAAATCCTGTAAAAATAATGTGGATCTCCATGGGGATGACATATTAGCTTGTTATCACCATATCCACCTTAGTGGTGTCTTCCACTGGAAACCAACCTAACCTAATTTCTGACACATTTTCCCAATTACAGCAGCTGCACATCCTCCAGAGAAGCACTGCAGAAGCAGATGAATTCCCTAGGCACAAATCTGCCTTCCCTTCACCAGCTGTTGGGATGGTGCCTGATGTTTCTTCTGGTGCATCTGCCTCAAATAAAGTTCACAAATTCTTCACACTTGGGAAGTGTCTAGGGAGGGAATCAGGGTGAGTAATTTAGGGCCTGCACCCAGAGCCATAGGACAGGGTGGGATTTGTGTGTGTATCTATTTTAATTTAACATCAGAACCCCTTGACTCTCCCAGGAAGGATGGTTATGGAAGTGTCAGTGCTAGGGATTATCAGGAATATGGATATTAGAAAAATTCCTTCACAGAAAGGGTTGTCAAGCATTGGAACAGGCTGCCCTGGGTGCTGGAGGAGTCACCAACTCTGGAGATGTTTAAAAGAGGTGTAGATGTGACTTTAGGGGACAGCTTTAGTGCTGGGCTCGGCACTGTTAATTTAAGGGTCGGACTTGATGGTCTTAAAGGTCTTTTCCAACCCAAATGACCCTATGGTTCTCTAATCCATTGTGATGGTAATACTGCTTTGATGCAGTTAAAAGCACAAGGCTCCTGTCTTCATATGCAAATTTCTCCTAAATAAACAAAAAGTCAGAAAATTTCAGGTACTTTGGTGAGAGGAAAAAAAACCTGTGCCCCAAGCCCACTGTAATTGGTTTGACTTTTTTACTTGGTTAGTCAATTCCTTCAGAAAATTAGGAGTATAATGAAGGGAAATGTCACCATCTGTCTGAAACTGGTGCACAGAGAAAAAGGCTTTAAAAATCTCATTATTCCCAAAAGTAATTCATCACTTTGACCCAAAGATAAAGAACTGCTGTGAAACCAGTATTGTGCTGCTCACAAAATCAGAGTGCTCAGAGGCTTTGAACCTCTTTGGGTTCTTCTAGACCCTTGCCAGCATCTGCTGGTGTCAATGCCAGCAGGAAAGAGCTGCAGGTGGAGCAAGAAACAGATAAATCAGGGATGGCAAAACAGAACATGAGGAGCCTGGAACTTCTAACCCATGGCACACCCCTGACACTGCTGAGGGCAGATCTGTGGGGCCTGTGCAGCCCAAACGGGCTTCAAACCTGAGCAGGGGCTTTTGCAATGATTGGAGTCAGGGAACAAAAGTTCTGATCACATATAAGAAGTCAGAGCACTTCATAATCCCAGTACAGGAAGGGTGTGGAGCTGCTGGAGAGAGCCCAGAGGAGGCAGCAGGATGAGCAGAGGGCTGGAGCAGCTCTGCTGGGAGGAAAGGCTGGCAGAGCTGGGATTGTTCACCTGCACAGGAGAAGCTTTGGGCTGAGCTCAGTGTGGCCTTGCAGGGCCTGAAGGAGCCCCAGGAAACCTGGAGAGAGACAATTGCCAAGGGCTGCAGGGACAGGATCCTCTTCAGCACTCAAAAATCCGTGGACTGTTCCTAGGAGCAAGGAAGGCAAGAAGGGTGGTTTGGCACTCAAGGTGACTGCAACCCCCCTCAACTTGCCCTGACAACACCCCAGATGGGCTGAGGGGCCCATGGTGACCCCAAGGTGTCACTGGGGGCCTAGGGGTGTGGCCCATGTGGCAGAGAAGGAACAATGCCAGTCAAGAGATGAACACAGGCATTTTTGATGCAGTGACCTGTCTCAATCTGCACAAAGTCTTGACAGCAGACAGAGCTGTGCCTTTATGATCAGCTGCTTCCTTTGCCCTCTTGGATTGCTGCTCTGCAGCCAAGATGCTGGATTGCTTTAATCAGATGTGTAAGGGACCAGGGATGTCCTCCCAGAGCACTCTGGCCTTGTCCTGCCCTCAAGAATCACTGAAGGGTTTCGCTTCAAGCCAGGTCTTACGAGCTCTCAGCAATCCCTTCATGCCCGACATAGCCCAGCTACCCGGATGGCATAAAAGGAGCAGGATGGCTCTAGTGGCAGTGTTTGAAACAGAAAAAGGTTTAATAAGAAACAAAATAACTCTTTATAATAAGAAACAAAAAAGCTCTTTACAGAGGAAAGCCGTGCCAGGGCAAGAGATGCTTGCTCCTGCTAAGCACCCCACAAAAGCGATAAATTTCTTTGCTCTCTTCTTTTTCTACCCAATGACTTAGGCAGGGACCTCTTGGCCTCTGTCCAGTCAGACAGCCCCAGCTTTGAGGTGGAGTCCAAAAGTCCTATGAGGTGTCTTTGGACCAAATTGGGACCAAATCTGGACAGAACTTTCTGGGGTCTTTGCCTTATTTAGCATTTGAAAATTCTCCTCTGATTTGGTCACCCCATCAACAGGGGGAACATTCCTACAAATCTCCTGCAACCACAGCAGTCAGGAATTGTCGAAGAACTGAGAGTACATGGCTTTTCCCTGGCAGTTTGATAAGGGAATAAGGGATCAGGTATGGAGGAGACAGCAGGATGCACAGGAAGGAAGCAGCACCAGCTTTTTCCAAGGAATGTGTGAAGAAAGTTGGGTCAGGCAGATCATTGCAATCCTTCACCACTCACATCATTCCCTGCCTCAGTTGTGCCTCTGCTCCCAAAATCTCTCTCTTCTGTCTGTTTTTCTCATCACTTCTTTTAGAAACTCCTCTGCCATATTAATATTTAATATTACTCAGTTTAATATTACTCAGGACAGGTCAATGGATCCTCCTGCAGACAAGGCTGATGTTTCCCTTCACTTTCGAATTTGGTGTAAAATCAGAGATGTTCTGGAAGGTGACCCTGAGCTAAACTGTTCAGCAATGCTGAACAGAGTTGTCCATCCAGGTGGGAACAACATGGGATTCACCATCATCTTTTCACTGCCCTGCAAAGATTTTTCCCAGCTCAGGCTCCTGCCTTAAAATTTCCCCTCAGCAAATACTAACCAAAAATGACAACATTAATTATCAATTGTATCTTTGAGGTTGATTCCTGAGATGGTGGGATTATTTCTACATTATTTTCTTTCCAAAAAAAAAAAAGGATTGACAGCAGTTAAGTATGGAGGGGAAAAAAACCCAAACAACACAAGAGCAGTTTACAGAAGGGAATCCTTTTGTCTCCCACACATGATTTAGTTGAGCACAAAGGATTTGCTCTGTTAAAAGTCAGATTTGATCCCCAGATTAATGCAGAGAAGAACCAGCTTTGTATGCACCACTTCAGAGGGATGTAACAGGATACAGACTCTGAGAAGGGGAGCTGTAGGTGATTAAGTTTCCTCGTTTTTGGCAGAGATGGGTTTGGCAAGAGGAATCTCACAGACCTTGTACAGTTTCTGGGGATGAAAGAGGAAATCAGAACAAAAGGGAGAGAGGACGAGTTCAAAGCCAGCCGTTACACAAGAACCTTGGAAGTGCAGTTCCCAGCAGGACAATCACCTGCTCTGGTGGTGACCTCACCTGGCTGCCAGCCACCCACCCAGCTGCCCTGCCCCTGCCTCTCTTCCTGCTCTGCCCTGGTGCTGCTGCATTGCTCCTCACACCTCTGAACTCCTCTCTCACACCTGGGTTTTAACCCTTCCCTAAATTTGTTTTCACAGAGGCTGCTCCAGCTTGGCTGATGGGCTGAGCTTTGGCCACTGGTGGGTCTGGTTTGGAGACACCTGGGACTGGCTGTGTCCCTGTGGCCACCCCTGTGGCCTCTTCCTACCAAGATCTTGTCAAATAAAGCCAAAGCCACCTGTTAATTCTGCAGACCTGGGAGGCAGCAAAAGCTCCAGAAAAGGTCTCCAATATTGGCTGCGATGGATCTACCTCTCTTCTTCTACATGTGGATAAGGGGGAATGGTTTCAAATTGATGCAAAGTAGGGTTAGATTAGATATTAGGAGGAAAATGTTCCCTGGAAGTGTGGGGAGGTCCTGGCACAGGGTGCCCAGAGCAGCTGTGGCTGCCCCAAGATCCGTGGAAGTGTCCAAAGCCAAGTTGGACACTGGGGCTTGGAGCAGCCTGGAACAGTGGAAGGTGTCCCTGCCATGGCAGGGGATGGAACAAGATGATTTTTAAGGCACCTTCCAACCCAAACCATTCTATAATTCTGAATTTTGCTTTCAAAGTCCCCTTTCAGAGAAACCTTTCTCGCTGGCTGCTCTGCCAACTCATGAATATTTGGATTCCTGGGCTTTGTAGAGCCTGTGTTTGTGCTCCTGTGCACATCCACGCTGCATTTGAGAAAAGCTGGAGTTCCCACAGCCCAGGGGAGGCAGTGCCTACAGCTGGGAGCTCCTCTGTGCTCTGAAACAGAACAGATTGCTGGGGATGGCAGCAGCTCTCCAGGTCCAGCTGTGGGAGAGAGGCTGCAGTGAAATTCTGCTCACATTGCCGATTTCCAAGCTGGTCCCACGTTCCACTAACACTAATCCAGGGTTCATTCCAAGGCCAAAGAGCCTCATCCAGCAAGAAATGTACAATAAAGCAAAAAGAAGAAAGGCAATAAAAGTTAATTTTCCCCTCATGTTCAGCAATCTTTTCCCAATCTCCTGAAATGTTTTGACCCAACTTGTACATGAAAAGTTCCCCTCCACATCCTGCTATAGGAGGGTCATTGATCAGACAATCAAGGGTGATTAAACAGATTTCTTATGAGCACCTCACTCTCAGCTCAGATGTCCAAATCAAAACCATGAAACATGAAAAAAAAGACTGCAGTCATGTCTGGGTTCTGGCAAAAGTACAGTCAGAAGGACGTGCTTGGATGAGGGAAGGTGTCTATGAAACACGTGGGATTTCAGGCTCTCCCTGGTGTCTAAAAGCCTTTCCCAGTGCAGCAGAGTTCAAGAACTGAATGGAAAAGTGGGACTGGAAGGTTGGGAGGAGAAAGATGTGACTTGCCCAAAGACCACCTGGCTTCTTGGCTGTGTTGGGCCAAGCCTGCAGCCTCTGGCAGTGGTTCTGTCCCTCCAGTCCCTGCCAAGCTCACTCCTGTGCTTAGAGAGGGGAAAGGTGGAGGGGTGAAATTATTATTGAGCTCCCATCTCACTCAAGTGTGACTTTCTGTTAACATCGTATAAATTACCAGGATCTCAGCCAGAGAGCACTGAAATAACTCCTGAACTAAACCCTCACTCTGGACCAGAAGGCTTGGATGTAATGCAGAGGATTTTAGGAGGAAATGAGGTGACTCCCTAGACAACAGATGTGGATTTGAACAGCTTAAGGAAGTTTAGGGTAACAATGGTTTTCTTACTGATTTTTTTTTCCTTTCCCCTTACAAGTTCCAAGAAAGAGTAGAGACTGATTTGGGGTGGAGTGAGAACTTTGCAGAACTATTTAAAGAAATATGCATAATCATCTGCAAATTAACACAATTTAATTGTATTGCAGTCTTCCGTGGCTGTTATCTTTCACTGGCCCCATTTCAAATTTTTCCAGTTTTCCCAGAGGAGAGTTTGGTTTTTATTCCTCTCATTCTCCAGATGAAAAAAAACCCCCAAATCTAAGCCAACAAATCCAAACAGCCCTTGAGAAAAATAAAACTACAAAATCAAGCTAAGAATGTTCTGCCCTTCCAAAAGCCCCAAAAGATTAAAACTTCTGCAATTGTTGTTGTGAGAAAGAAAAGAAGTTTCTCCAATATATGTTGTTTTCTAGAAGAAACTGGACCCAGTGTCTCCTGTTAACCTGGAAAATTCGCTATTCCTGTTAATCTAAAGATACGGCCACAAATGTCTGTTAACATTTTAAAACAGGATTTCAAGCAGCAGCTGAGCAAGGAGGTGTTACAATAAACATTGTCCAAAAACTCAGTGTGTCTTCTACCCCCGACCCACAGAGAGAGAGAGAGCCCAAATCTACTTGGAATGGAAACAGAGTCCTTTCAATCTGCGTCTGGCAGAGCTCCCAGGATAACGCCCCAGTGCTCACGGATTGGACCCAGCTTTGGGATGCTCCCTGAGGGGGGACAAAGGGGACCAGAGCTCTTGGGTCAGTGAAAAATTGGCCCAAAACAAGCTCCAGTATCACCTCCAGTTCCAAAGCTTGGAAATAGACCTGTAAAAATCACAGCAGAGCACAAACACGTCTCAAAAATTGAGCTGTCCTATCCACATATCCTGTAATATCCTACCCAGCTGTGTGCAAAATCATCTGGATTCCTTCTCTGCTCATTAGAAAGGTAAAAACACCTTTGCAGTGTGATTCATTTCATGTTTTTTTTTCATTTAAAGATGGGAGGAAATCCCCCTGGAAGTGCCAGTTTCTCTCTCATGGAAGAAACTCTGATAATTGCCTTACATGAGACATCAGCCTGGCAGTCAGGCAAGACAAATCCCATCAACAATTATGATCTTAAGAAGGCTCACAGAAAAATTTCCTTCCCTCTTGTGGGATTCCCAGGTGTAAATAAAACCATTCCCAGTGGTTGTGGGAACAAACTCTTTATCCTGAATAGAAAAGGCACTCAAGAGAGGCAATTTATTGATGGTTGTAAACCACTCACATGGTTAAATCAGCCAAGTCCACGAGGCCTTGTACTGGCAGCACAGATTTCTATTAGGGATAATTTAAATATATCCTTCATGATGCTTCTATTCCTGCTGATTTGCAGGCAGCTGGACTGGGGGATTTTTCCACCAGTAGCAGAGTTACCCACCAGCCTCTAAGTTCCTTTGGTGAAGCAAATTTTCAGCCACGTGGCTGTTCTGTATTATCAAAGTGGTGTAAAGGAGCAAGAGGAAATAATAATTCTGGCTCATAACTTCTGTGGAAGGTGCGTGCAGAGGGTTTTGACTCCTTTAAATCCACAGAGTCTTCTGGAAACTGCAGAAAAAAACGTGGCACAGGCTCAGATTTATCCAGGACACAGGAAAATGTGTAGATCTGCACAAGATATTCTAGGATTGACAGGCCTTAAACCTACATGCTGCAAACCCAGGAAATCTTTATTTTGTCTTGAGCAGACAGCTCAAATACCAATTTATTTCTTTAACTTCCTAAGCTGAAAGGCTATGGTAGGACTGAGTAATTTGCTTAAAATCATCCTGGTGCACCCAGAGAAACAAGGAACTGTGGAAAATCAGCACAGCAAGAAGAAAACCTGCAGAGACACAGCTTTTATTAAAAAAAAAACAAAAGTCCCTGCAGGCAGCCACAATGCCAGGAGTAGGGAGAGGGTGTTCTCTGCCATGGCTCACAAAGAAAGCTGTGCACAGAAAAATCAGAGGGATGATTTCTTCCATTCAAGGATAGAACCTGAAGAAGCCTCCCAAAAATCCTGCAGTGGGTGGAGTGGGATCAGCCTCAGAGGTGTGCACTGGTGCTACTGGCAGAAAGAAGTCTGACTTATTTTCCCCCAAAATAAAGTTGTTATAGCAGGCAGAAGGCCTGGGGCAGAGGGGATGTGAAATTCTGTGAATGGGGCAGATTTTATGGGAGCTCTCTTTAGTCTGTTGGAAGTTTTGCTGCCTTTTCTTAGCCAAGGAAAGCTGGACATAGCTTAATTTTATATATCAGATATATAAGTTTTTGGATAAAGATATGCATTGAGTGAGGACTATGAGACAAAAATACATATTTTTTGGCTGCTTGATTAAATCCTGGTCCAGAAACACCCAAGAGAGAGTAAACATAACCCTCTCCTGCAACAGAGCCGAGCAGAACCAAGCCCCAAGTGCTGTTTCACACTGAGAACAAGAGGAAAACCAAAGATATTTTCTCTGAAGCACCTACATTGCTAGCACTGGAAAATGCTCAGGGTTTCTAAAAGTTGCTGTTGAGGTTGGTTTGGCCAAAGGTGGCACAAATCACAGAGCTGTCCTGAACTTGCAGACTGGTTTATCCCGAGGGGCTGACGGATAAGCTGAACATTAGAGCAAAACTAACAAAGAAAAGGTGGAGTCTTTAACAGCCTCAAAACAGGGATTAGGCCAGGCTTAAGAAATCTGTGAACTTGATGCTGTGTGTCTGCACAACTATAAATTCCATGCTAAGAGCACTGGCAGTCACAGAGGAGACAGTGTCCCACCAGAGGGAAGATCCAAGTGCTGCAGAATTCAGCATTTCATAAACACTGAAAAATGATTTTGTGTATCTACTAACTCTGCTTAAACCAATAAAACAATACAAGCATTATCACGGTGATAACTAAAGTGATCTGATTTTCCCCAACCTGGTGTTCTGCTTCTGCTGAAATTTAGGGATACATCAGTGGATTTAATGGATGCAACCTGCTAAAATCTGCAGGGAAGGAGATCTATGTGTCTGACAGCAGGCAGCTGCAGCTGCACAGCAGCATTCACTTCTCCAGAGCTGCACCATTCTCACTGCAATTTTACAATATATTTATCCATATGTGGCAAAACCCATTAATTATTTATACAGAACTATCATTAGGCTGTGCCTAAATTTAGCTGACTAAACCACATATCCAAGGATAATGTGTAAATTCAAAAGTGTAAAGTCTACACAACAGTTTCATTTCTACAATGTTCCAATTATATTTTCTTCCTGCCATCTTCAGTACCCAGTCTGTCTTTTCCTTTCTCTGATTGTTGTTCAACTTCTTGTGTCAACTGAGCAGTTCCTGGTGTACCCTGAAATTGCTTTTAGAGCTCCTTTTGCCCTCCTTATGTCCAGGTACTCCAAAAAATCATGCAAAATGCTTCTATTCATGGAGAGGTGCGGGAAGGTCTAAACTCAGCAATTAAACCAAATCCAAACCTACAATTTCACAACAGGTAAGAAGCAAAGACAGAAAAACAGAGTATAGAGATCAGAGAGACCCCTGTCTTACAGTGGCACTGTTTCAGCTGTGTTGCTGCCTGTGGCAATCAGTCAAACCCTCAATTAGGACATCTAATTACACACCTTGATGCGCAGCACTTACACAGTTGAATTATCAACCCTAAGTTCTAAATGTTAATAACACCTTCCTGCAGATTATTCTGGCTGCTTTTGCTGAGTTTTTGAAATCTGTTCTGTCCTAAATACCAGAGTGTTTGTTTCACCATGCAGTCCTTATTTTTTATGGTTTTCAAACTCCTTTCTGCCTTTCTTTACAGTACTCTTTATTTTGGAGGAGTGTTTTGCTTTGCTGCACTCCTATATTATTTTGTGGTGTGCTACTCA
>VWZP01003103.1:930-18645 GCA_013396995.1 Dicaeum eximium
GCGCTTACCTCTACCAGATTAGACCAAGTTGTTGGTAGATACAGCTTGCCCCTGGGAGACATCCTCGTTATCGTGGAATTTTAAGAGGCAGCAGCCCCCTCGGGGCCACGGCGAGGTGTACCCGACCCAGGGCCCTTTTCCCTGGGAAAGACAAGTCGCCCCCCCACCATCCTGGTGTCAGTGTGCAGGAAGCACTTACCTCTACTAGATGAGACCCAGTTGTCGGTGGGGGCAGCTTTCCCCTGGGAGACATCCTCGTAATCGTCGAATTTTAGGGGGTAGCAGCCCCCTCAGGGCTACGGCGAAGTGGATCCGAAAGAGGGCCCTTTTCCCTGAGAGAGACAACTCGCCCCCCCACGATCCTGCTGTCAGTGTGCAGGAGGCGCTTACCTCTACCAGATGAGACCAAGTTGTCGGAGGGGGCAGCTCGCCCCGGGAGATATCCTCGTCCTCGTGGAATTTTAGTAGGCAGCTATAGCACAGTGACAATGATGGTAGCCCCAACACCAAAGAAGCCTTCAGTCATTTGGTCTTACAGAGTAACATCAGAGCTCTTCAGAAGGTTTGAAGCATCTGCCCTTTATTGTTTCTCATTACAACCTTCTCAACTCTTGATTTTTCTTGCATTCCTCTTGTGTGTTTTCTCTACCCTTTTTTGATTTGTCAGTGCCCCTCAGTGCTCCTTTGCTCATCACCTTCAATACCAGTCACCTGTCTGACACAGGTGTAGCCCATTTGGGATGACTCTCGGCTACAGCCCCCCTCCCAATTAGCACAAGCTGTTTGCCTACAAAAATTCTCCTTTTTTTCTTCTTTTCCATTAATGCCATATCTACTATTTCCCTGCAGGGCTATTGCAGAAGAAATAGCATACACGGTGTAAGTATGGCTTGTGTAGGCTCTTCTAATTTTGGAATGCGTCTCTGTACTGACCTTAATTCCTCAAACTCACATTACATATCATCAAAAATCCTCATATCCATGCTTCTAAAATACTCACAATATCAATAGGTGTACAACTTTATAAGGCAACATGCAAGAATAACAGTTATATAATTCCATCTACAGCCACACCACTTCATGAAGTAACATATAACAATAAGATAGAATCTCTATGTTCACATCTTAATAACTGCAGCTCACAAACACAATGCACGCATTTTACCAGCAAACAAAAACATCACACTGAACAACAGAGCCATTCTGTCCCTTGCTCCTGTTGCTGCTTTAATAACTTCTCTTGTTCCTTTTACAGTTTTTGTTGCATTAGTTGGTCACATCTTATCACTTGATAAGTTATTTCTGTTATGTCCGCAGCAGCTCATCTGTACCCCAGGTGTCAAATTCAGTCCAGACCAGCAGCATACCCCTGCTGCTCTCAGTGAAGTGCTGGGCTCCATCCACAGCAGTACAACCTTATAAACACTTGATCTCACATGCATTCCACCTGTGTGTCTCCACTACCCTTTAGTGATTGGTCAGTGCCCCTCAGCACTCCATGGCTCATCACCTTCAATACCAGTCACCTGTCTCACACAGCTGTAGCCCATTAGGGATGAGGCTTGGCCTGGTGTCAGTGTGCAGGAGATGCTTACCTCTACCAGATAAGACCAAGGTTGTCGGTGGTGGCAGCTTTCCTCTGAGGGGCTCTCCTGGCATAGCACAGTGAGGGACTGCAGCTGCCTGTCCCAGGCTCTGGGCATCCAGGATGGTATCAGCAGAAATCACCCTTGAGCTGGATGAGGCTTGGTGGTACAGCCAGGGCTCCTGAGCTCCCGCAGCCCAGGGCATGGGGCCTGTTCTCAGTGCTGTTTGCAGGAGATGCTTATCTCTGCTCTCTGGAAATGCTTTGGTAAAGCCTGGGATGTTTGATGAGGAAGAAGCGTGCTGTGGCTGCTCTCTGCTTGTCGTGGAGTCACAGAGTGGTTTGGGTTGAAGGGATCTTAAAGCTTATCTCATTCCCACCCCTGCCATGGGCAGGGACACTTTCCACCATCCCAGGCTGTTCCAAGCCCTGTCCAAGCTGGCCTGGAACAATTCCAGTATTATCCTTAGCTCCTTTCCCCCTGGGATTGCTCCATCACAACGAGAGGAGGCCTCTGGTTTCTCTGTGGAAACAAAGGGTAAATCCTCCCAAGGAGAAAGGAGGCCCATTCCTAAAAATCACATTTTACCCATACTGCAAAGTCCTGCCTTGATTTCCCAGGCAGTGGTTGCTGTTGGCAGCTGGGGTCTCACAAGTGGCAAGCTTGTCACCTCTGGTAAAGTGACCCTGATTAGCATGAGCTGCAGGTCTGGCCTCTACACATTAAATCAAGGAGTTATTAATAACTTGACAACGAGTGTGATTTACAGGTGATCAGTCAGAACTGAGGTATGGCACAGAGCTTGGGAAAACTCTTCTTTTACACTATTCTGTCAACCTCTGCTGTTACTTTTTACTGGCCCTGTGCCTGTGCAACCTGCCAAGGTCTCTCCTGAGTCAGTGGAGGGCTCTGGATTATCTGTCCACTGGAGAGGCCCATGGCTGTGAATCCCTGTCTGGCTCACATGCATTACTGGAGATCATATTCTGTATTATTTAGCTGTTGAGCAATGCCAGTGTGAGAAGATAGTAAGGAGGGAGCCATTCTCCAATCCTTTGGCATTTTTGCCTTTATTTTATTAGGAAGATACACAGCCATATCCTTAATTATTCTGCCAGAATTCTCATAAGTGTCTCATCTCAGTTTTGGTTAAAGAAATAAGAGGCCAAATGGAAATAAAATATTAGTCTACCTGACTTTACCAGCTGAAATGGTTTAGAACATCATTACTAGGCTCATTCCTGTCCCTTCCTCACAATAAAAATACCATCTAAAAAAAACCCGGAATGGGACATTTCCAGAGGAATATTACATTTAATAAGTATGGATTTTAACAGCCAATCTCAACCAAACAATGCACTATGTGGTGCCAGAAATAATAAATCAGTGCAGCCCTCAGGACTGAAATGGTGAATTGCTTCTCTTCTTGTAGCTCTTTGAAACTTTAATCTGAAATATGCCAGGAATCAAAGGATAGCTTATTGGTACACAAGAATTCCCATGCTTAGTCAAATCTGATTTCCACGGAGTCTGGCCAGAGCCATGGAAAGGACCAAAAAGAATTGGTAGTGCAGGAATGTTTGCAGCAATGTGTCTGCAGAGAACACTTAATTTTGATAATGTTCAGCATGTAGGAAGGACTTCAATACACCTAATCTTAGCCATGTGGGAATTGCTGCCTGGTCCTGCAGGCTTTTTTTAATATTTTATATTTTATTTTAGATATATTAAAGCTTGTTATTGATTTGGTTAGAGAAAACCTTAATGTTGTCTCTAAACACAAGGAAGGATCCCAGTGACCTTTTTCTGCCCATGGGGGTGGCACTGCTGTCACAGCATCCTGTAAAGATCTTGACTATGGAGGGACCCACTCACCTCCAGATAATTTCATTTTGCTGGGAGGGCTTTAAGTTTTTGAGGGGACAGTTTCTCACACAACAACTGCCTTCTGTAATTTGGGGTATATCTGATAGATTCCAGGCAGCTGGGAACTTGTCTCTAATTTATTAGTGCAGTGAAAGTGGCCACACAACACTTCTTTCTCATGAAGGTTTTGCAGAGTGGGAAATGCCCTTTTTTGTGTCTGGTCCATCTGCCCTGCTCAGGTGAGGTTTTTAAAGGCATTTCCCTGGTATTTTATTTTTTTAATCCCTAATCTAGCCCTGGCTGTGCTGCTGGGGTGAGCAGTGGGGATAGCTGCTGAGTTTGGTTTCAGAGCTGCTCTTGTAAATGTGTCTTGGTTCAGTTCATCTGAAAGATTCATTTTTATGCACTGAGGAAATAGAGTTCACCTTTGCCGTGCATTATTCTGTGTTCTGCTTTTCAGCTGTTTCATAACTGTAGGAATTTCAATGAAAAGATCATGATTTTTGCAATCACTCTATGTGATTACCTCCAGAATTATTATCTAGAATTAAAATCACTCATGCTCTTAGCTGGGAGTTGAGTGTGAACCTGCCTGTTCCCTTCCTATCCTGGCTGAAATAGTGCAGATAGGGTGCTCCAGGGCAGGGTGTACACAGAGTGCATCTTGTGCTGCTCTCACTTGGATTTCACAGCATTTACCTTTAGTTTGCTTATTTTGACCATTGGGCAGTGATTTATTTTTTTTCCATAGCTGCTCACAGTGCCTGCATTTTTTTTTCTGATACACAGAATTCTTTCAGGACTTGTTTACTTCAGCTATGCTGTATTTGCCAGGCTGAAGTTTGCTCTTTATGAGAGAGGGAGGTTGTTATTTTCTCCTGACTCACCTTCCCCTGTAATTACCCAGCTCCGATGTGCCCCAGGCCGTGTGAGATTTCAATATTATCATTATTAATAGCACTCCCTCACCCCCAGCATGTGCAGCAACTTCCCAGCATAGCCAGGCAAGGCCAACCACGAAGCCAACAGGAGGACTCGATTATTCATGTGCTTAAGTGTTTGCAGGCACCGGAGCTTAGATTTTCACAAGCAATTAGTGCTGTAGTGTGCCTGGGCTTTGATGCCTCCTTCAGCACGTCTCAGACAGGGCTGTTCACTACACCAGCTCTGCCCTGGGAGCACTGGGCCCCTCTGGGCTGTCTGGCTGGGCCATCAGAACTGGAGGAATTTTCTGGTCAGTCAGCTCTTGGATTAAGAGCTCTGGCTGTGAGCTTGTCAGATGGTGTGTGTCTGTAAATGCTTTGGATGGATTGAATGAATTATCCCTTACTAAATGAATTATCCCTTACTCCTCCCGCTCCTTTCAGGAGCGACGCTATTCCCTTCTGTGCCTAGATCAGAGCAGCTCTCCTTTATGATCCCACTTGCTTCCATGGGACATAATTGTCATTTAGCAGGCACTGTGGTGTGTTGACCTATTTTTGTCCCTCTAGACAACATATCTGCAGATATTTGTCCCTATTTCAAGAACTAAATGTATATTTCAAATGCAGTCATAAAATAAAGTACTGAATCTATTCTTTTCAGTTACAGTATGGAAGTACCTCCTGATCTGTCCTTATAAAACTCTGATTGTTGGCCTGAAGACAATAACTGTTCAGACAAATTAATAAAATACCTTTTCTCTAAGTATATATCCTGCATGCATGTTTTTAACAGAGGATTTTCTGGGACAGCACTGCCAGGTTTGCTCAGGCTGGGTGCCTGAACAGTTCTGGAGTAGGCACATCCTTGTTCAGTCAAGGAGAGTTTTACACTCATTTAATTTTTTAAGTGAAGAAATCTTGGGTTAAGCTTAGAATTGTAGAAGGATTAAAAGGCTTTAAAAGGGGGGAATATTGGCTGTCTGCTGGGAAAGGCAGTGTAAAAGTGAGACCTGGGCTTGGCTTGTGTTTTGATCAAGAGCCAGTTTCAGGTGCTGCTGAATAGGATTTGAAAATGGGATGTGTAGTGCTGACTGTACAGTCTATGCAGCCTAAGCTAAAATAATAAAACCCAGGATCATGCAAATATTTCTGTGGGGCTTGGAAACCCAAGCTGGACCTGGGCCCAGTTGTGTCATGAGGAGCTGGAGCTGTCTCGTGGTCCAAACAGAGGGAACCCATCAGGGGATTGTGTCAGGGGTATAATGAGCTCTGCTTAATTCTGGATTAACTTTGGCTGGCAGTTCACATGTCAGGCATTTTGGCAATGGTGAATCCTGTTCCTTTTCTCCAGTCTCTCTCTTTAGGGCAGATTTCAACAAAAAGTGAGTTCTTTGTATGAACTGAACTCTCTAGAAGGCTTAAGGGCCTGTGGTTCAGATGCAGCTTTCCCAACAGTGCACAACAGATGTTCTGAACTACATGAACTACATAGAAGTGCTGCTGTTTTGAACTCCTGCAAACAGTCAATAGATTCACACGGGAAATTAAATGAGTGCAATTTTGTGGAGAGATACTGAATGTGGCTGCTGAATGAGCACCGCCAAAATAAAACACAACCAACAAGGGCCGCTTGCTGGAGCAGCTGGGGAGGGACATAAATGACAACTGAAGGATGTGACTACTTGTAAATTGGCTCCTCTGATTGCTTAAAAACTTCACTTTAGGAAAGACTTGGCATTTAGAGGGAGCCTGTAAGGAAACCTTTGGGGTGCAGGGAACCTGGAGAAAGTGCTGGGGAGAAGGGATTTGGAAGGCTGGTGGAGGAGCAGCAGGAACCAGGGAGATGTAAGTTCAGGGAGGGTTGGAGGATCTGAAACACACTTCCTTCAGTGCTCCTTGCTGTGGAAGAATGCCAAGTGGCTCCCATTGCATGAAATTTCCAGGATTTTTGTGGTGCTTTTCTGGTGTCCTGGGAAGTGCAGGCTGTCTCCAAGTTTGTATAACCCCAGCTTCTGCCTCCGCTCAGTTTTGAATCTTGCCTTCATCTATAATACCCAATTAGTGTTTTGAAGTATGTACAGGGCAAGAAACCAAATAACCTTTCAGGCTGTTGATGAATGGATTTTTATTTGAATGTAAATCACTGCTTACAAAGGTATTTTCATTTGTAATGCCTATTAAAAACAAAAACGAAGTTGTACCTGAACCATGCAAGCAATACTGAAAATACTTGTCACCTGTCATGTAACCTGTAAATCAGGCTTTAATCCTCTAAATATTTTTGGTATTTTTAATGCAAATTTGAAAAAGAACTTCTGGGGGCAAATAAAGTTGTGAAGCTTGTAGCAGTGTGTTTACAATAAAGCTTACACTATATTGACATGAAAACAGTTTTGAGGGCAATTTGAATTTCATTTTTGGCTGCTTTTGGTCCAACCCTGTTTTCTTGGAAGAAATAATCAAGGCTCAAATCTTGCCTTTGAGCTAAGGCAACAAAGCTGGGTCCTATTTCTACTACTCAAGCTTCAATCTCAATCTTTTATTCCTGGCTAACTATTATAAAACCCACAATGTTTTTTCCCAGTGTTGCTGCCTGACTTTGGTCAGTGCCTGGGAGAGGAGTGATGTCTCTGCAGCACTTGGGGTTTTTCCTGGAAACAGGGGAAGGATTGCCTCACCTGTGTGACGTGGGCTGCTTTCCATTCTCATGCCCTGTGTGAAAGTGAGAATTCCCTGCAGGGAACACCCATCTGGATGGTGTTTGGTCCTACTGATGGGGAGCAGAAGGTTTTGGAAGGGTCCTGGTGCTCGTGTGAGCCAAACCCTACGTGGACCACACCAGGGGCTGCAGAAGCTTCCTGCTGACCCTGAGTGGCCTCTCCAGTGGAGGAGCTCAGTCTGGGCTGGGTCATAACAAGGAGCTCTTTAATGACATAATGAATTGCATAATCCATGGACACAGCTTGGAACATCACTTTTCTGAACGGGATACAAATTGGATGCAGGGGTTTCGCCTCTTTGGCAACAGCTTTTTGAGGATTATTATTTTTATTTATATTATGATATTGGTGGACTCCCTCATCTGAAGCTCTTGTATTTACCTTGGGATTAACCCCTTAAAGGTCTGTGTATCTTGACCCTGCCTGGTAGCTAACGGGAGGCCAAATCATGCTTCAGTAGTTTTCATATCTGGGTGGATAATAAAAGTATTTCCAGCTCCAGCAGTTACAAATGCTACAAACCTTTGTTCTTCAGAGCGTGAAGGAATCACTGGTTGATGAGGATTAGCAAGGAGTGTATGGCACAGGCCTTTTTGTACCCTTTCCAGAATTAAATACCAATGGCCAGACAGCACAGAGTGGAAAGCTGCTCCATCTGCACAGATGGGCAGTGGCTCTGCAGAGGACATGTTCTGCTGGGAGCAGAGCCACCACTGCTCCCTGCCCGTGGGGAGAGCAGAGACACAACACCCTTGTCCAAAGAGCAGCATCTTTCCCCTTTGTGCTGCCATGGAGTAAAATGGGATAGAAATCTCTTAATCTCACAGCTGGTGCTCGGGCTCTGGTGTTCTGATGTTGAATTGCTTTGATGCTCCTTTTTAGGATGAAAGGTTTAATTCTTTCTTTTCCTTCTATGAGCTGACTTTTCTCATCAATCCAAATGGACAGTAAAAACCCAGCCACAAGAGCCACATCAGCAGAGAGATTTTATAAGCTGCTATGAACTTGAATTAAAAATTGTAACTTAAATTTGAGCAGGGAAGTTGAGAAAGAATGACACTTGATTGCAACAAGAATGAATTTCCTCTACTTGCACTCCTGGGTATTTTTTCTCTCCCCTGATGATTACAGGTTTAATTTTCGGGTTTAATTGGGAATTTTCCCACCCAGTACTAAAGCAGACTGAGATGTCTGCTTCCCACCCTCACATAATCACCACTGGGCTTTCCCAGGGAGGTTTGGCTCATTTCTCACTTCATCGTCGTCCCGTTTGAAGTGCAACAAAATATTCATTTCTTGAACTGCACTGAAGTCTGCACTCGAGCTTTTTATTCCTCAGCTGAAGCTGTGACTTCACTTGGGCTCTGTAATTTGTAGGCTTGAACAGTTCTTAACTTCACACCAAAGGTAACAGAAGGGCAAAGTTGGAGTTTGCCTTGCCCTGATAGTGATACTCCAGGGCAGAGTTTCCTTGGACATCTCAAAACTGAAATGCTGCTGGCTCTATCTCACAAGTACTTGAGGCATAGAGAGGTACTCTGCAGAGGATCACGAGACCAAGAGGGAATCTTTAGGGTGGGGAAGAGACTCCTCACATCCTAATCCTCTATCCACAGGGCCACACTGCTCAGGTTGCAGGTGCTCAAGAGCCTGTGGGCCTCTTGTGGCACAGGGCTGCAAATAATTTCTTCTCTGCTTGCACTAATTTAACTCTGGTAGATCTGCCAAAGTCAGTAAATCTGCTGGATTGGAACAGCCTGAAATGGGGAAAGATCTGAGGATAAACCTTTCAAGAAGTCTAGGACCACTGTGGGCCTGAGCTCTTTGACAGCATTCTAAACTGGGTTTCAGCAGCCCAGCAGCTGGGAGGGTACTGGCTGAATGACCTTGGGGAAACTTTCATCTTCCTGGCTTCTGGAGCTGTTGAAATGAAAGCTCTTTCAAAGAAACAGAAATGACCAGCAAGTGCCCAAAATGAACAGTAGTGATAAAGACTGGTGGTTTTTCTAGCAAAAAGCCTCAGAAGGACGTGTGAAAAAGAAGGTGGGCTGAGCTGAGCTCCTTTGGAGCAGCCTGGTACAGTATGAAGGTGTTGTGTGGGCCTTCCTCTTGGTACAGGCACATGCACACACGTGTGTGCCCCTGAGCACATGCTCACGCTTGTAGATTATAGAATGGTCTAAGTTGGAAGGGACCTTAAAAATCATCCAGCTCCAACCCCCCTGCCATGGTCTAGGTTGTTCAGAGCTTCATCCAGCCTGGCCCTGAACACTTCCAGGGATGTATCTAATGGATGTGTCTGTGTGGATGTGTGTCCAGACACCTGCAAAACTCCTGCTTTTATAGCTGCTCCTTCCCAGGGAGGATGGGGAGATGTGAGAGAAGCAATTTGTTGGGGAATACAGAAGTGGTAAGAAGCAGACAGTGTTTGTATGAAAGTCAGGTGGCTCCAAAATTAAATTTTAGCCTTCAGGGAAAGCTCTGGATGGGCAAGAAAGAAGCAGGATTGCCACAGAGCCTAATTCCACTGCAGGTCCAGAAAGCCTAGGCCTAGCCTGATAATATCAGTTGCATCTGAGTAGATTCCCTTTTGTAATGATGTAAATTAGTGAGATTGCTCATCTGTTGTTCAGTGACTTCAGCAAGAAGTTACATCTGGTGTCTCTCTGGTCTTGGTATGGACCTTGAAGACCACAGTTGCTAAAAATCAGCCACCAGCTGGATCTAAGTCCCCTCACCACCACTCTTTGGGCCTGGCCAGGCAAGGGCCCCCATCCAGCCTATGAGCAGCCAGGCTCTCCAGGAATGCTGTGGGAAATGGGCCAAAGGCTTCGCTCAGCTCTATGTGGACACATCCACAGCCTTTCCCTCTCATTTTGTAGCAACACAATGATAACATCAGCCTTAGATTACTCAAAGTTTTGAGCTAAAGGTGAAGGCAGGGATATGAATAATCTTATCTTTATTTTCCAGCTGTCTTCTCAGTTTTGCTGGCCTATTTGTCCTCAGACCACCCTTTTCTCCACTTCACTTGCAGTAGAAGATGGTTAGGATAGATATTTAAATTCTGTTGTCTTTTGAAGAGGAAATCACAGAGCTTTGTTTCTTGGATTTGAGCTGGTCTGTGTACATCTCTCTGCACCCAGGCTCCAGCTTGCAGACATACACACATAAAACAGAATTAACAAAGAGCTGTTTAAATAACAACCACAGTAACAGCAGCAACATTAGCAACACCAACAGGAGCTGTGCTCCCCAGCAAATTCAAGTTATGCAACTGGTCTTGAATTCATTCATAAAAAAATCTGAGTTTTGTAGGGCTAAGTTACCAGGAGGCCAAGAGAGGGCTCCACTGAACTATGTTTTCCCTAGTCTGAATTCAGGGATTTGGGAAGATCACAAGGGAGGAGGAATAATGAGGGAGGAAACGTGAAAAGTGCAAAGGCATGCTAGAAAAGGAAAAAAAAAAAGAGCGAAAAAAAATCTCTGCTAATTTCTAGTGTTCTCTCTTTATTTTCTATAAGACTGTACAAAATGCAACTGTGCACTTAAATAAACTGTGTAAGTGTACATGAACAAGGAGCAAAAATATAGTGGGAGGAGGAAGAAAATGTGGCTGGTGTTCTGGGAAAACAACTTTCCTGATGGAAAATACTGAAAAAGTCAGAGAAGACTCTGGACAAGGGCAGGAAATTTAGCAATGCCAAGTAACTGGAAAATCTATGGTTTTGCACAAAGCTAAGTCTTTCTGTCAAGCAAAATGTATAATCCACTTTTAATTAGTTCTAGCCACATTTTCATTTAAACTGGTAGGAAAGTACTGATGTTACTGTGGGTTGCAGAAGAAAATTTTTTTAAAAATTAAATTCCTTGTTTTTTCTTGTAAAAAAGTCTCCATAACAATAACAAAAAACACTTCTCTTCCTAAGTGAATTGAAGAAAGACTATTCTAAAAATAGTAAACTAACTGGGAAATTTGAGCATTCCTTGGACTATTCACATGTTGGAGGAGTAATTTCCATGTCAGAAAGTAGATAAGCTGGTGTTTGTCTAAGCCAAGGCATGCATGAAGGGACATGTATATAAACAGGGATGTGGCCTGTGGCTTGCAAAATTTATTTTTGTGTTAGCAATGACACCAAAATACAAGGAAACCCTTTTTTTGTTTTGGTTTTATTCTCACTGATTTTTATTTAAAAAAAAAAAAAAACCCTCTTGCCAAACACAACTCCTGACTAAACATTCTGGTTTTAAAAAATGTATTTAAGAGAATGATGTTGCCTCTGAAAAATTTAGCATAGTTCAACTTGGGGACAGCTGTCCCTCATTTAGAAGTGAATTACCGTAAGAAGTTTAATTTCAGGTTTTTCCCTTGATAGAAACATTAGAGGTTCATTTGACCTAGACTTGTGAAGGGCTTAAGTCCATGTGAATCATTAAACTGTTCCTGAGCAGGTTCCACCCCCAGCTAATGCTGCTTGGTTACTGCAGCAGCCTGGCCAGAGATGGGACATGAGGTCTGGATCTGGACCATGGGTCAATTTTACTCAGTAAAAGCTCATTTTTCCCCAGGAGATACATTCTGCCTCATTCTCCCAGTGTTTGAAGGTGTTATCTGGAAGGCCTGGGTGCAGCAGTGGAGGGCTCCCACATCATCTGCAGGATTTTTGGGAATGAATGGTCTAGTATTGTGCAGCACATGGTTTTTGAGGTAGTGCAAATGACCCCAGATACTCTTTAGAGATCCACACCTTGTCCCTCAGCCCTCGAGGGAATGTACAATCTCAGCCTGAGTTTACTCTTGTGCTCCTAAAATAATTCATATGCTTTCTGCCAGGGAGGAGAGGGAGAGAGGAGCCCATTTTCGAACACTTGTGAAGAAGGAGGCAGCGTGGATTTATGTTCTAATGGGAGGGATTTGGCTGTGGGACATCTGAATGAATACAATCTGATGAGTTTCATTAAGGCTACACCTCATTCTTTTAATTAACTTCTTGTTCTTGTCCTTGGTGAAGTAGTAATTATTTTTTAATTAGCCCAACACTGCATTGCAGAGCTAGCCAACCCTAGCCTCATCTTGGAGAGGTGTCATAAGAATTAAGTTAATTAGCTTGTCACCATCCCTGTAAAATATAGCTTTGTTTGGCAAAAAGGAAGAAAAGAAGACCCTTTGCTGTTCCAAGGTTAATTAAACACTACAGTGCACAGGAGTCAAGTGGGAGAGAGGCAGATCCTGGGGTTTGGTGAGTGCTGTGGGTCACATCCTCTGTGGGCTCAGAGCTGGGAACACAATGGCACAAATCTCCAGTTCCTGATGTCCCTCCTGCATCCTGGGGCTGTGAGGCAGGTCTGGGGCATGGCCCCACAGCTCTGGGCTTGTGGCTGCAGGTGGAGAGAGCAAGGCTAGGAGCTGTGGCCAGCCTGGTCTGCAGAGCAGAGCCACAGAATCATGGGTTGGATTGGGTTGGGTTGGGTTGGGCTGGGTTGGGTTGGGAGGGATCTTAAAGCTCATCTAGCCCCACCCCGCCATGGGAACCTTCCCCTGTCCCAGGTTCTTCCAACCCCCATCCAGCATGGCCTTGGGCACTTCCAGGGATGGGGCAGCCAGAGCTGATCTGGGATTCTGGATTATCTCAATTCTGGATGAGATGGAGGAGGTGGGAAGGAATCCGAGACCTGAGTTTGTCACTGTACATTTTTCTTGTGTGTAAATTCCATTCTGCAATTCTAACTGGCGAACAAAGGTATTTCAGGTTCCAGCATCTCACAGAGTCATTATCAGAGGGAAAAAACCCTACAAATATTTATGAACTTATAGAACTCATCCATTTTCCCCCAGCTGTTTTCATTAAACTGAAAGAACTTCTGTAAAAATGAACTTGAGAGTCGAAAAAGATATTTCTCTTGCAGAGCCTGTCTCAGTGAGAGATTTTCCACCACCTTTTGGCAAACCCTGGTTCCTGCACACCTGTGATTCTGCAGGAAGCACACTCACAAATATTCTGGTGTGCTGTGGCAGCTTCTCTGCCTTTCACAGAGAGTCCAGAGAAATCAGACTTTTTATTCAAGCCTCATCTCATGCCTTTTTGACAGTTCAGCATTAATTGGTTTTTTTTAAAGGCAATTTCTATCTCTTCTGATTGAAGAGATGAACTTGAATATATGATTCTTGAGGGATTTAGAGCTGTCTCCTAAATCTCTCCAGATGATAATGGCTCTGCTGTCTTTGCTCCAAGGGAATCCTTTTTCTTTTTTTCTAGGTGTGTTGCTAATTGCTGCTTCTCCTGGATGGACTCTGAAATGAATACTTTTCCTTGTGCAGTTTCCCAGGATGAAAGGATGCCAGGGACAAGGAGAAGCATTAGTGAACATTCAGAGTCCATCCAGGAGAAGGGTGTTAACCCCTCCTTGTCTGTCTGTGTGTCTGTCTGTCTGTCAGGTACCCCCACTTGCTGTTCCTAGGCCATTTGGGTCCTGTGGCATCTTTGAGCCAGTTTAGAAAAGCTCAGTAATACAGAGAAAACATCATTCTTTGGTGCCTTGTGGGATTTTGGACAAACTTCCATGGAGGAACTCGTACCATAACTTTCTGTCTCTTTGCAAGGATTTCTTTAGGTCAGAGCTGAAGATATTTTGAAAAGAAAATTTGCATTATTTTATAAGCTGGGGCTATTTTAATGGAAAATACTGATAAATATGAACATAATTTAATATACCATCTTTTCCTCAGAAGATTCTGACTCTTCACTGAAAATTAGTTATCTTTGGAAATGGAAAATTTTCTGTCCAAATTAGAGAATCATTCATGTTAGAAAGCTCAGGGTTTTTTTGGGTTTTTTTGGGTTGTTTTTTTTTTTTTTTTTTTTTTTTTTTTTTTTTTTTTTTTTTTTTTTTTTTTTTTTGGTTTGGTTTGTTTTTTGGTTTTGTTTGGTTTTTGTTTTGGTTTTGTTGTGAAATCACAATTTCTGTCAGCAGGTGGCTTCCTCTTTTTTTGGTGAAAAATGTTATGTGTTAAAAAAAAAAAAAGTTTCTATCAGTAAAGCTTTGACATAAAATTTATGACCAGCCCTGCTCTAGAGCAGCTGGCCACCATCAGAGACAGGATACTGGGTAGACAAGCCCCTGCTCTGGTCCAACAGAGTGATTTTTATATTCCAATGTAAATAATCATTTAAGAGGTAACTGTCTGGGGCTCCCTTAAGCTTTCAGCTGGGGGTCTGCAGGCTCTGTTTTTAACTCAGCAGAGAAGGTTCTTAGTAAAAAACTGAAGGGGAAAAAATAATTCCAACAACCCCAGTGGTTTCCTTCAGAGAATAAGGATCTTAACTTCGGCTTTAATAAAAACATAATGATAACTAAACTACTGTGAAGAGCTCCAACTGCAAACTGTAGTGATTTACTTGTGAAAAATTGGAAGGGGACCAAGAGTTGGAGGGAACCTGCAGTCATTAGCTGCAGATAAGTAATTAATTAAATTAATTCTGATTGTGTCAATCCATCTATTGCATTGTACCTTTCCAGCATTTGGCTGCTGAAGGGAAGGAAAAAGAGGTCTGGACTCGCTGTGCTGGGGATGACTCGATGTGGGATGCTTGGGGTGCACAGATATTCTACTGTGTTTGAAGAGGCCACACTTCCAGGGCTGCTGCTTCTGCCACTGCAGATATCTCTTTTAAAAGTAACATTTCTCCTTTTGGATCACAGAATATACATCGTGGCCACGTTGATGCCTCAGGTTTTAGCTTTTCTATTTTTCAAATTCTGTGCTGCTTTAGTGTGTAGGTCTGGGCTTCATATCAGGGGATGGTGAGCTCTCTGCACAGAGTAGGGAGACAAAACAATTCCTTCTCTAGCTGGGGACCAAGGACAAATGATCCAAATCTCAGGCCCAAGAGCACAAACAATGTGGGCTGAAGAGAGAAAAACAAGAAGGATGGGACTTGATGGGCTAAAGCTGAAATTGGACAATGAACTCCAGGATGCAAATGGAGCAGAGCTTATAAAATGACAGAGCCCGTGCCCAGTGTCCATTTTGTGCCCATTTTGGTTCATCTTGGGTGCAGCCCTGGCTGGGCTCTTCTGCTGCCCAAGGTGGATCCATTGAGGAAATCCTTTTAATAAATCCCTGCTTTATTCTTTAACTCTGTCCAGCCTCTGCTCTAGGGCAGCCTTCTCAAGGCATCAATGTATCTCCAGGATATGAGAGATGTTTTCAGCAGTAAGGTGGGAAAATGGTGCACCCCCAGGCTGGAGAGCAGAGGCATTTGTTTCAGTGAAACTTCTGGATTAAGATGAAGATCAGTTGAGGAGCAGTGTTGGGATCAGGTCCCCTCAAGGCTTGTGTATTTGCATGTGTTTTTAGGAATTTTTCACTGGTGTGGAGCAGTCAGTCATGCAGGTGCCTTGGTGGTGATTCAGGGCTGGTTGTGGATTCCTGAAGTTTCTGCTCAAATAAGAGTCACTGGAACAACTTCTTGAAAAAGACCTGTTCCTCAGACATCCCATAAAATACATGCATTTTATTTGGTACAACTGGTTATAGTTATTAACCGAATGGATCCTGTTGCAATACAGATGAACACTCAATCCAAAATGACCAGAGAGCCTGAACAAAAAGCCTGTGTCCCATTTTTGAGAGCATCTGCACCCTACAAATGGCTTTTGTGGGGAACTCTGTTAGATAATGGATAGCCTAGTTCTAAAACTTGCCCTGCTTAAATTGAAGGTAAGTTTGTATTCATTCTACTCAGATTTAAGGCTTTCTTCTCCCCTCTGCGATGTTTACTACTAAACATCCAGTCTCGCCTGAAGATACAGAGAAATGTCAGCAACCTGCAAACTTCCAAAAGAGCATTCCAAATCGTGTGAACAATAAGCAGAAATGGAATCCTAATTGCATGGCACATGTCTTATCCCTACAAACCTTTCCACTCCAAGAGCTGGGGGGTAATAACTGTTCAAACAAAGTGCAGGACATGTTGGGGCAATGCCTGTCTGAGCTATCAAACCTCATTGCTTGCAAGAAACACGTAATCCCTCTAAATCTCATTCCTTGCATTCCGCGTGGCCAGAAGGCTGGGTTCCAGTAAAACTGATTTTCTAGCAGATGATCAGAATTATAAAGGAGCTGGAAAGGTGCTCCCAGCTCACTGTGGGGCACAGCACATTCACTGCAGGGGCAGGAGGAGACAAGGAGCAGGGGACAGCCCAGGGCCAGCTGCTGATGGAGCTCCAGGGTTCAGGAATAGCTGTGTCCAGGCTTTGCTTGATAGGAAGTGAACCTCTTGCTGTTTTTTAAACAGAAACAGTGATTTTTTTGAGAGTCCACTGGTAGCCCCCTGGGATGTGGCCATGTGAAATTGGTGGTGTCATCTGTAAGAAATTCCCCACTGGGTTTAGGAATGCTCCCTGTTGTCCCTACAGCCTTTGGACTGGTCAGCAGACAGCTGAGGGCAGGTATTCTCTAGAAGAATAGGCTTCTAGACAGTGATTTTATTTCAGCATGGTTAGGCATAGGGCTTTTTCTCTGTGAAGCAAACACACAAAATCACATTCATCCCTAACTTGAACATTTCAGGTTCCTGTGGTCTTTGAAATGGGGGGATCTGATGTAAGAAATGCTGGCCTTTAGAATGAGAGGGATCAGCATGTGAGGGGCATGGCACAATTTAATAAGCCTAGAGAGAGGGGTGTGTTTCCCATTGGGGAAAAAATTCAAGTTGTACCTTTCAGAGTGCTTTCCTCCACACCCAGATTTATGGGAATGAGCAGTGAGAGCTCCAGGGGAGCATGTTGTGCTGCTGGCTTAGCTTGGATGTGACCAGGGAATAGGTTAAATCCTGATGTCTGTTTGCTCATGTCCAAGTCAGTTTTTATTTAGGAGCAGGGTGGAGGCTGAGGGACAAATCTGCCCTGGTGGTGGCTGGAGGCTCAGGTGAAACCCCTGTGAGGTTCAGCATGTGGAAATAGACTCTGCTTCTTCTATCCAGACACTGCAATAGGTGGTGTCATGTGAATGTCTCCAAGATAGTAATAGAAATAAAAAAATTTAATCCACCTCCACTTCTTTCTGTTTTACTGTACAGCTCCCCAGGGATCTGTGGGATTTTTGCTTGGCTTCAATCCTAATCAGTTTTCTTCTCTTTAATAATCCCCTGTTTCACAACTCCAGACCAAGGATGCTGCTCCTGAAGTGGTCAGCTGTAGCTGTTTAGTCTCTGTCGTTCGGGTCCAGCTGCCCGTGGCCCCGACCGGGCTGCCACCTCCTAAAATTCCACGATAACGAGGATGTCTCCCAGGGGCAAGCTGCCCCCACCGACAACTTGGTCTCATCTGGTAGAGGTAAGCGCCTCCTGCACACGGACACCCGGTCACCTGGCAGCCATCAGTACCATTGTCCTGGCAAACCACTGAATTTTGAATTTATTTGCTTCAGGCTTATAGCGTCGGTAATGCAAAATCCAGTTAAAAATCACAACTCCACCAAAGTAAACTTCGCTTTTGATTGTGTCAGGGGCCTGGGAATGCCCCTTTTCCTTTTCAGTCTTACAGGATTCTCTGGGTGTAAATACTTAATGGAAATGTTTCTGGAAACACACTACCATTAAAAAAAAAAAA